>JAQFXU010001217.1:0-32225 GCA_034693705.1 Spatulosminthurus flaviceps
ACACTACTCATCTATGAACATCTTTACGAATGGACCTTAATGCGAAAACCATTAATCCAAGTAGAAAGGCCGTGGGCCGTGGTATGTTTGTATGCGAAAAACATTTTCTACATATTTTGGACATATTTTTTTGAGAAATTCAAGAAAGTTCCTAATACACTTTTTTTATCGTCTCATCAAATAATGTATAAGTTTGTCAAAATGCATATTGTTATTATTTTTGCGGAGAGAGACAATTGACGGAGAGATATTATTGGGAGAGAAATAATAAAAGTATTTTTAGTTTATTACTCTAGGAAAATCCATTTATTTCATGTAAACTTCTTCTCTCGTCAAATGATGTATATCTTGGGATTCCTAGGAGATTTATTCCTTTGAGCTTGAGCCCAACATAAAATATATACAATGGCTTTTGAACTAATGTATAGAGGTAAGCTTTGTAGAGTCTGAGTTTGAATGCTTATCAGATATTAGCCAAGTACTTATTGTTAAACATGTGTTTCTAGTCCTGCGTTATAGTCACATATAAGGCTATATGTTACTTTATAGATACTATCGTGTGTCACCCTACAAAGCCGGTGTGGTTATTGTAGAAGTTATCAATATAGTACGAAGCGCAGTCATACTTTTTTTTATTACTTGGAGAGCTGCTCAGGAGTCAACACATATGTAGATATTTGCATGAGTAGTATTTAGTTGATAGGATGTATAGGTATATGAACATATAACCTATACATTAATATCTGTGACCCTTACCTTAATGCACGGTATTATGTGGGATAATTCCATTTATGTATGTAGATTTTAGCATGAAGAGTATATGAGACTTATTGAAATGCTAACGATGATACGTATGTAGGATTGACGCTATTTATTTATTTGTTGGGATATGATATTGTCCAAATTGGGAGACATGAGGAATGAGAAAAGGATTCGCACATTAAAAGCCGTCGAATGTAGAATACAGAAACTTGTCTGATAAGAACAGGACGTTCTTAATTTATATTTAATTAGGAAATAAGGATGTTGTTTCATGTAGCCAGTCCATAAATGCTCTCGTAATTAAATTCAATACGGGACAACACTCCCTAATACAGCTCTTTATGAGCATCTTCATCGTCCCTCGTCTAAGTCATTCCAATGACCAAACTTGTTTTGACACCAGCCACTCATCATCCTCATCATATTCATTCAATAACATACAACAACATTTTTCAAATCTAGCGCCAAACTTTTTCTCTCCCCCTACTTATTTCCCTCTAAAAAAACTTTTTTATATTTCTTATTAGTAGCCCCTAATTGATATTTATATTGATGATTTAGGGAGGATTTAAAACATTGAAATATATGGGAATGTCAAAAGTCTGTTACTTGCCTAAGTGATGGTTTTTGGAGTAAGAAAATCCTTAAAAAGTCAATAATGTTTACGTTGTACAGACGGAGGAAGTTTTTCTGTGAAAAATTGATATATTGTGTATGGAAAGAAAAATATTGGGTAAAATAAATAATTGGCCATTATAAGTGAAGAGAATATTGACCACCCATAGGCATATATTATTGAAGCTGGAGTCCCACATGATAAAAAGAATCCTTTACACCCAACCCGTCCATCCACCCAACAAGCTCCTACCTATTCCCTTTCTTTTATATTGTTGTTTTTATTTACTACCATGGATTTTAGTAGGGCAAATGATGTTAACACCATGGCGGAGTCATGCAAATCCATACAAACAAATAGTTAAGGTGTATGAAGACGATGGAGGTAGATACATCTAATGTGTATGTATGAGCCAGAAGTAGACAGACACATATGTGAGTGGTCATAAAAGCTGCCCTTTCATCCCTCACATTTACCTACAAGAATAATACTTTTATTGTTCATTATTAATAATAAATTTAATCGCCAGTAATGATGTGTCAACAGGCAACTTTTTCCCTTGCTTTCTACTTTGATTCATTGACCATTGTTTTCCTACGTTATCTCTAGAAATATAAAGGTATTTTTTTATGATGATAATTTTTTTTGTAAATTCTTACTAACGTTTCATCTTATCATTACTATCCTACCCTACCTTACTATATGATGCTCACCCATTGCCAAAATGTGTTTTGATCTTATGATATTCTCACGAACAGAAACCATTATAATATTACATGACTTTTGTCCCTCACAGCCCCAACTTCCAATGACCTATGGTTTTCTTAAAGAACATTTCTTTAAAATATTTGTGTAAACAAAAAACTTCGAAGGCTTTAAAAAGTACTAAAATAATATAAATAAATAAGTACAAGGAATAAAGTTAGAAAAACTGTAGAAAAATAACTTGAGACACTTAAAGAAGTAGATCTTCACATGCAGATTCTACTCTGTTCGTTATACCTTGTCCATAGAATGTGTGTGTGGAGGAGAAATATAGGAGTGGGGAGATACAATGTCCATACATTATTTCCAAGGAGAGGATTATTGCGTGAAATGTGGAGGAAGAGAAGGGAAAAGGTAACATTTAATGAATAATTCCCAAGGATCCGGGAGGAATAAAAGTAGGAAAATGTTCGACTTTTCTTCTCCCTTCTCCTTCCTAAGGTTCAACTCCCAACGTAACAACTTTTGTCTACATCCGACGACGTAATGTTCCGTAATGGAACATTTGGGTATCCCAAACTATACTGCTATGGAAGGCTGGAAGAAAGGTTGGAAGATGGCTTCTAAGATGGAATAATTGAAAGGCAGGAATGACTCTTTTCTTGGGCTTCATGGTTAGAGGCAAGTGGGACTTTTATGTGAGAATGAGAATGTGTAAGGAGGACATATGTGGACATATATGTAGAGCTTGATTCTCTCCCGTCAAATAGAATATGCAACAGGATGAGCAGTTCTGACTTGTTCAAGTCATCAAGTCTGGGAGTTTCTTTCTCAGACTACACTACTACAATGCTATCCTTCCGCAAAAGAATTACCGTTCGGGGTTAGACTCAGCTCCATGTGTACTCTTTAGTTTAACTATTTCTTCTATTGTCACTACATACAAATACATTTTCCCTCCAGCTCTGGGACTTTCTTTAACTCCACCCAACGACATACCTTAAGGTTTAAATAGAAATATATAGAAATCACCTTATACTATTTCCTTATATAGGAAAAATGTATGTAAGAAAGAAAGAAACAGAGAGAGAGAGAGAGAAAAGGCAGAGTTTTCGGAAGGAGTTTCATGGAAAAGAGGAAATGTGGAGAAAATGACTGGATGGAGGTTACAATGTGTGTAGTTGGATGGATGTAAGATCCAACCGTGGAGGAATTTAATTTTTTATGGTTACAATTTGGCGGAGAAGAAGTGTGCTTTGTGGAACATCAACTTGATGGATGTGACTTTTCCTCCTTTGATATCTCACATATCAGTTGGGTACATCTTTTACCCATATAGAGTTACTATCTCTAGCCTCTCTCTCTCTTTCTCTATCTCTACATAAATGTGAGCATGTCCTAACATAGAGAATAGTATAAGGGCTAGGGAAATATATGCCACTGTATCTACAGGGAATATCTTGCGTTGACTTTAGTGTAGTTAGGACCTGACAGGCGGAATGAATACGAAATAAAATTAATGTCTGGAGACACTACCATAACTATGTGGCTACATATCTGAAACCATGCATATACATATGCATTGTCCCACAAACAATAGTAACTTATCATGCCCACTATATATCAACTACAACTAGAGACCATAGAATTTTGCGGAGAGATAAGGGCAAAACTATATTGAAATATATAAGGGAGAGAGAGAGAGAGAGAAAGGCATGGGAGAGAAAAGCATGTCTCGGTAAGTTTGCTCCTCTACGTCTATTGAGATTTGTCTAGGCTCATTTTATTATCCTTCATCATTGTTTTATTGCCGTGAAGGGTCAAGTGAAGATTCTCGGAGAGTCTCCATCCAAGCCATCATCGATGCCAATGACATGACACTTTCCCTCGCCCATAAACCAAAACCAAAGGCAGCCTTTACAGTTCTCCATGTATATTTTACGGAGACAAGCTCAACATATCCGTAACCATAGTGTGTTGTATATCTAATGCTCCAACATTTCTTTCCACCCTTATATAAATAATTCAAGCTTGACTTCTGTCTTTATACACTTGCTCCGGATGGTGTTATGTACTACAAATGCATATAGGAAGGGAATTGTGAGTATAAAGGAGAGAAAAAAGCCTTCAGAAAAGCCATACCTTGGAAAAAAACGTCTGAACCTTCAAATACAAATAAACAAGATTCACACTACTTTATCCATAACTTGAGCAACTCTTGTTCCTCACTTGTGTATCATTGCAGAATACTAATTTGAAAATATAACCTTTCCGTCTCTTAACTTATTGTTCATTCGAGGTGTTGTTAAGAGCTCAAGTTAATATAAAAAAAGGTGTAAATTAATTTTTTGATTCTTTGCTAAATCAAATACGTTTTTAGACGGAAATTGATTAGAAATTTTACTATTTAAATGTGATGGTATCTTTTTATTTGAATATGTGCATATGTGTGAAAGAAAAATGTTTCGGGTCCTTTTTTCCTACTGAGACACTCCCTCCTCACAGACTGTGGTTTTCTCACAAATCACCAACATTCACGAACGACACGTTTTAATTGATATGGAAGACAACATTCTCGTGCTGATTACATGCTTTGAGTGCTAATCGTGTGAAAAGCTATTTGCAAATTAGTCAAATTAGATTCAGGCACAGACAGGGGCAAGGGTTTATGTCTTGGAATTTATTTATTCCGAGTTCCTCCTGACTGAGGGACACATGCCGAAGATGTAGCAATTTTAACTTGTTTTTCGCACGCAAGTCTATCCAGTATATATATTTTTTTCATTATCATGATAATGATTATTATTATAAGGGATTTTCTATTGTAGTCAACATTATATAGAATATTTCTGGTAGGAAAAACTTGTATGAGAGAAGCCATGTAGACTCGTAGGGTTCCTTCATAGTAAATACTGAGAATAGTTAGTATGAGCGAGGAAGAGAGGGAGAGAAAGGATGAAGAAGGGAGAAAATGTGGTGATTTACTTACTTTTTTTATTCCTCGTTTGCTTTTAGACCTTCATAAATTTCGTGCCTAAAAACAATTACAATGAGTGTAAAAGTTGAGACTAAATGTTGACATATCAGGTCAACTGCAGTCATCCATCCGTGAATAAAAGTTGGCCAAATGAGAGGAAGCGGAGAGAGGACTCAAGTCAAGTAAAAGTTAGTGGTGTGGTAAGAAGAGTGTAGAAGATCTTTTGGATGGAGTCGGCAAGACTTTTTTTTATGCTCTTTTCTCAATGTTCCGCAGGCTAAAAAAAAGAGAGAGAGAGAGAGAAAAAAAAGAAAGAAGAGCAAAGAATTTAGAGAAGCCGCGTCAGCCTTTCCTATACACATTTCTCATATGCTCTATGGGAAGAGAGCTTGGGAATGGAGGGGAGTTGGAGGGGGTTGGAGAGTCATGAGCGTGAGGAGAAATAGCTAAGTATAAGATGGCGGGTCCGTTAGGCTGGAGAAATGGCACATCTCGAGGAGTCATTGGAACTCGGAAGGAATTGAAATGCACAAGTGAAGCTCATTTTCCAAAGTTTCGCTCAGCTCAATGCCGCTCAGAATGGCAATGGATATGGGCATGGCGATGGGAACGGTAATATCCATTGGGTAGCTCCTAGTAAGTCTCAACTTGCAATGTAGAACCATCTCCAGCATCCATTCCCAGGGCTTTCTCCTCCTCAACGACCCAACTCACTGTGCTCTTAGTAGCTACATCAACTATGTATTAGATGACTGCATATGTAATCACCAGGAGCAAAACTTACATATTTGATACTTTCCCTCCAGACCTTCTTCCTTCCTATGTATAGTAATACTACCACAAACGAACAACACACTCCTTTATATTTACTATCTCCTCCACGCTTGTATATTCTACATGCAAAAGTATATGTATGTGATAAATAGTGGCTGTTTCCTACATAAAGATACTATGCGTACTTTCACATGTATAAATATGTAGCACGGGATATGTATGAACCCTGTGGAAAAGATACCTACACTGCTGGTACTTCTAAATGACATTTTATAAAGGGTTGGAAGGGTCTGTAGGATCATGCATAGTTTACATAGGAGAGAGAGAGAGAAGCTTTGCGGAGTAGCTGAGATAAGGGAGCCACGTAGCTATAAGAAATAGCTATAAGAATGTATGAGAACATTGAAAGACGTACTAAAGGGAAATATATAGGAGAGAGTCAGGGTAGAGACGGCTATCTCGACGACGACTCGATGAGTCTAGCATTTCCAGTTACTTGTTATGGAAGGAATGGGAAGTTGGAGCTTGGAACGAACCACAGTGGATTTTTCCTCTACCAGAATGATATCTCGGGTATGGAAGAGCCAGGCAGAGAGAGAGAGAAGAGAGAGAGAGTATAGAGAAAGTGTTCTCGTTTAATAGAGTTTGCAAAGCGTAATTTATGCGACGCTAACGACCAATTGAGACACACTGGTGCTGTGGCAGCTACTTCCATACCAATTTCCTGGGAATGACCCAAACTATAGTACATGTTGGGACTAGCGGCCTGCCCGTGATGGGTCATTCCACATTGTTGCCAATTTCTGGCTGTGGAGAATGAGCCACAACAGATGGGACATTTTATGCAAATTTCCTCCCATGTAATATACTGTACTCATGAATGACGTCTATTACCTTCCTTCACTGCAATTTCCTTTGGTCGTAGAAAATGCCAGCCCTGGCCTGTGCCGACGAACAACCAACTTCACCTTCTACCGTAACTCATTAGACACTTCGCATATGGATCCGTAGGATACTTCTGGCGCTCTATGAAATCTCTAGAGCCAAGTATTTCAAATATACTAGAACGAGAGAGAGAGAGGAGTGGAAGAGGTAGCTGTAGAAAAACAATTGAGGGAACAGCTGCTACACTTCTCTCAGCTACATATGTATATGTTATCATGCAGTAACTTTCCTACATATAGTTTATACTCTCATGTAAATTTTTACTTGTCTCTCGAAGATAGACAGAGAGAGAATTTCAAATTGAAGCTTTAAATCCACACTTGTGTTGTCGGTCGATTCAATCCTGTCAATGTTTCCACTCATTTTGACTAATCGTCCGTTTCCTCCCGTCCAACTCTCATTCTTGATGATTTCATGTTCTCATTAATTAGAGTCGTCATTATTGAAATCCCGCTCTAGCTCCTCTTTCCATAGCAGTATTTCTCTATAAGGCTCATTTCCTCAAAAGCCACACATACAAGGACACAGCTGGAGCGTCATTTCACTCTTCGTATCATAAAACTTTTGTGTGTCTCTCGCTCTGCCTCAGTGGATTTTTAGGCTACAGGAAACTACTAATTATGAGATAGTTTGGGATTTTTGTAATTTTTATGCATGCCGTTTCCTCTCCCCAGAATTTGTAGTTATACAAAACTAGAGCACTTTTGGTAGGTCCTAAAATAACAATTATTTTCTTACTTGGAACGCTTTTTCCAATGATTTGGAAAAATTTTGGAGATTTTTTGCTTTTTTTGTGATGGAAAAAGTGGGGGAAAAGACTAGTGAAAATAAATTTGCTCATGGTATAGGAGGGATTTGATAGTTTAGGAGGAATGGTTTGATCCAATATAAGCTCTAGAAAATTCAGGACTTTCACCGATGGCATGGAATGGGCATGACGATGGAAGGAGTGAGTAGGAAAGGTGTTCAAAATGACCAATGTAGTTTTTTGAAATGGCCTAGGATTCGGGGCAATGTAGCCCTGTAAAGAAGACTAGTAAGGGCAGGTAATGATACCTGAAGGAAAAGATTTTCGAGTGATACGATTGACGATATAGCAGACGCTGAAATGGGAATGGAAGGAAGAATTCCGTAGAGTGTGCATTCTTTATCTATATACGTATCTAAGTGTACTAAGGTAGGGGAAATATATGTGGTATAGTTATATACATGTGCCTATGTGTGTATGGGAGGGAAAATAGTAGAGAAGAAAAGGTGGAAGGAGATAGGATGACATATCCCGAGAAAGTTTTCTAAGCGTCATTCTCGTTTCACTCGAGCATGGCGTGAAGGGAAATTTAGTTTTTCTCGTGACCGTAGGAGCCTAATATAAAGGCACACAAGGTAGAGGTAACGACTGAGTAGAAGAGTGAAAGAGAGAAGTTTTAGGTACGTCGTAGAATGAGGGAAGGAACCATAGTGAGTACATACGGTGATAGGCATGGAGAAGAAGTAGAAAGTGAAGTGATGGCAAGTATTCCGAAGAGAAGATGGCTTGTCCTAAGAAGAGAGCATTAGACCCTTAGGAAAGATATTGGACTCCAGAGACCCATTCAAACACATGAGATTAGCCGGTGAAATTTCCAAACTATGGCAAACTCTGAGTTTTCAGGCTTCTCAGGAACCATGCACATCGCTCTTTCTCTCTCTCTCTCTCTCTCTCTCTCTCTCTCTTTCCCCATTCTCCACTTTTCTTCATTTCCTCTTCCCAAAAAGGAACAACCTCATACACATACATATATAACTATTGACTCTATTCTATATACATAGTCTCACACTCCCAGAACGGCAAATGTGTTGCTGAAATGAGCAACTTTCAAAATCCTTTTCTCCAAGCTCCATTCTGCGCACTTTCAACCATCATTCAAACTACTTGGAACATCTCAGCTACTTTTACCTTCTTGTTTCCTCCTCCTGCTTTCTCTTTTTTTTTCTCTCTCTCTCTATCTCTCATATCCTACCATCCTCTCTCTCTCATCTTCCCTTACTCTCCCCATAAGCTAAATTTTCATGAACAGTTCACTCTGGCAAATATTCTTTTATAATCCTTTAGTTAGGCATTATTAATCATCTACCTGCTAGTTTTGCAAGCCTTTTAACCCAACTTTTTCCCTCTCCCGTCATTCCTAACTTTAACCACTTTTTACCACCTTTTTTCATTCCTTTAAATTAATTCTCTCTTTCATATGAACTTCCGACCTTTAAATATTCACAATCCTTTCCTTTCCTAATCTTCAATTTCTCTCCATCCTTTTTCCTCCAACTGTCAAAGGACTTCCGTTATTCTGTATGGAATCATTCAAACTAATTAAATTATGCGTATTCTACATTTTTCCTATCAACAATGAATCATAAATCAACATTTGAATTTCAAAATTCCTTTCAATTAGGAATGATAATAGAAGTTTGCTATTAAATAGCTTTAATTTATCAAAAATGTTGTTACATTTTTAGCATGCATTTTTGGTCTGAGTACATCTGTGAGCGAGGGAATGCAATTTTCAGTTGGATATTTTAAGATTATTACAAAATTTTTGAATTATTTTTAGGAGATATATACGTAGATATGGAAAGGAGGGGGGGGGGGTGAATAGAAATATGGAGGTAGAGTTTCGAGAACCCGCGAAAATGAAATGATATGGTTTTTTTATTTAAATTTTTGTAAACTAAGGAAAACCTGAGGGAGGCTTCAGAGAGAAAGTTGTGAGTGCCTTGGAGAAGAGGCTTTTTGCAATATGAGATGATGGTATTTAATTTTTGTGGGAAGTGTACTTAAAAAGGAATACATTTTTATAGTGTTGAGAGAGAGAGAGAGCGAGAGAGAGAGGAGAGTAGTGAAGAGGAGCATTGGGGTGCATTTAGAGGAGAGAGGAGGAGGAGATGGGAGTTGGTTGTACTTTCTCCAGATGAAAATGGACCTTCTAACGGCATACTTTGCTCGCCTAATTTTGAATTCTTCCCTGTTATTTTCTTCATTATCGCTCGCTCCATGTGGCATACTAATCTTGGTTTTTCCTCTCTCATTGTACTTGGTCCATGCTATCACACGGGCCAAGTACCCTTTGAGAGTTGTATGAAGTTGGAACTCTCGCTGTCTCTCTTTCTCTCTCTCTCTCTCTCTCTCCTGAACATGAAATTCCTCTCATGGCAAATGGTCGACTCGTAGTCATTTCTATCTACTACTTTGCATACGTACCCATCACCATACTCATATCCATTCCCATAAACATACATTACCGTCTAAAATGGAATTAGCCTATTTCAGAAGCAACGTACACCCACCAACATAATCCGAGACTGTTTGGAAAGTCTAAACTACTACTACCATCGCTCCTTTATTTACTATATATAAAAGGAAATTTCGCGTTCCAAGCTCAATGAGTTTGTTTGCATGGAGCTCAAATCCACCATCAACTACAATAGCCCGACATTATTTTCAACTTAGACAACTGCTCTCTACTTGATAATTCCCAAGTAGATTGCTATTCTAGACTTTCAAAAACTTTCAAAAAAAACATTTACTTTCTAAAACGTCTCCCCCCAAACTAATTGTCACATTTTTGGGAAAATAAAATTTCGAAATTTCTGTACCTCTCCCCTAGAAAAATCCTTTGGAAAAAGCTCGATTCTAGAATATGATTTCAAATCCACAACAAATACTTCCATATGGGAAATGTTAGAAGGGAATTTCTCCCATGAAAAAGTTGGCTCATGATTTTGATTGAGATCTTGAGATAAGATAGATTCTCTCATTCTTGACATAGTCTTGAGAGTAGATAAAATTTGTATTAAGTTTAACTGGGCTTTTGAAGGGATCATTTGAATTTGTTCATCTCGGGCCTAAGGGTCATTGGGAGAGGGACTATAATCCTGGAAATAAGCTCCCCTGATAAAATCCCAATAGAGTCTAAGAACTTGAGTCGTTAGCTCACTATATACTCTGTCCATCTCTGAGAGGATGTGGGAATTTGAATTGCAATGATTTTTAAGCCTACAGGAATTTTTCTATCTCTCTTGCATGGATATATTTGTAGGAGATGAATATCCAGAAAAAATCGTCAATTAAGTTTGATAGAGCTTTGGAAAAATGGAAGAAGAGAAAAGAAAAAAAGATTCTGTCATTGCTGGATCATTATTTCCAGGATAAGAAAGTAATTTAGGCCGGAAACGATTGTGGAAATGGAAATGGCTGCAGCAATGCTCCATGTCTTTTCCTATAGGACTCTGCAGTAAGGTTGAATGGATGAGAGTAGTAGGAGTAGTTGGAGGAGCATCGGAATAAAACAAACTACTCACTCGATTGCTCCTACTCATACTACATTGCACACGCACAGGGCCAAAAACTTGTAGAAATGTTTTCAGATAGGCCCATTATTGTAATGGGACTTTTAGAATATAGTCTGGAGCTGACGGAGCTCAATGTACATGAATCCTGTTGGAAGGAGTAGAGTGAGGAAAAAACATTGAGTTAATACTAGTGAAGTAAAAAAAGAGACAAGCACTTTTTTCCCCGGGAATTGCTAGAAATTCAGACTAAAACTAAAGAGAGTGAAATTGTTGTGAGAGGAAACATTTTACTTTTTCCGACATTTCTTCTCCTCTTTCTTTTCCCTCCTTTCATATTACATTATGCATATATGAACATGCATAATTTCCATGGAAATGTACAGTCAAGTCTCATTGGTGTGTCTCCATTGAATTTCTTTTTCATATGTTCATTCACATAAATATGTACATAAATGAAAAACATATATGTATTGATATCACCCTTGAACTTTGTAAACAAATTTTATAAATATCATGGGCAAAATAACAAAAGCTACCTACAAAGCAAAGGTCTAGGATGAAAAAAATGTTGCAAGTTGTAATTAAGGGACGCTTAAAGTTTTACTCATGCAGGAGTAACGACTTTGATATCCGAAAAAACTTGTTTCAATCCTACCTTCCCATATAGTTCCATACATACAAAAAGTATAATGCATTTTATAATAGAAACCTCCTGCATATTTTATCCTGAGTTTTTCCTCCTTCTCTCTCTCTTTCTCTCTCACATAGGAAAAAAATTGTAATAGTAAAATATATGTATAAGCTCATATACATTATCTATCCACAACAACCATTTTGTTCATATTGGAAAAAAGGCAGGGAAAATAACAAGACTTTTTCCCTCTCTTGCCCTCCAGTACTCCTACCATAGTGCAGTGGATTTATCTCTTGGTACACATTCATTTTTTAAGGGTTATTTATATGCGAGACTGAAGAGAGTAGCTATGGAGTAAGCCAGAATATAGTGTACTTTTCATATTCTTCCTTGTTTTTCCCTGGGAAAATGTCCTCATATATGAGAATTATAAGAGAGGGAAGATATACAAGGGGAAAGTCATTCTTTCCCAAGTGTCGTTAGTCTAGGAACATATGGTCATTATAATTTGAGGGAAAAAGTCCCCGCAGGAGTCAAAGTGAAAGGTCTGGGAAGATATTATGAAAGTCATAAATAAAGACACCCGTCAACATCCTTCCTTTCCTTTCCTGTAGATACAGTTACTACTTTGGAAAGGGAAAATCTCTATGCTATTTAACAAACTTTCCTCCCTTTTTTTCCCAAGAAAAAATATCCAAGTGATATTTCAAAATGCATTTTTCTCTTATATTTTCATCCTTCTTGCCAAAGTAATAGAAAGTATCGAGTTTTCAAATTGAAGAGATTTAATTTCCTTAAAACTAACAAATATCCCTTGGAATTCCAAGCTAGAAAAAAATTCAAGTGAGAGTAATGGACTTGTTTGTGTTCCGAGAGGGGTGAGAGAGCTGTAAGAAATGTAGTTTTCAGCTTGAATTGGACCAACTCTCGCAAGTTTTTAAAGCCAATTTAAATTCACAGGTAATTAAGACTGGATGTCTACAAGGCCCAAGCTTCCAGAGCTCCCTCCCTATATCTAGCATGTCCACATGGCCTATGTAATTTAGCGGAACATTAACTCATACGTTATATATGAAATTACAGTGTGGATATACATCCATGTTGATATGTAGAGCTGGAGCCTCTGTAGGAGGGAAACGATTGAGATAGTGTTGTTAGTTTGGGAATGGGATGGTTAAGTGTGCGAAGGAAGTAGTGGAAGTGGATTGAAAAGTTTGTATATGTGGGACATTAAGATAGTCGGTGGGGGTAGTGACTAAGAAGAGAGTGAGAGAGAGAGAGAGTCGGAGCGAGAAGGAATAAATGGCTGCCGCATAACTAGTACTTATAAGTAGCTCAGCTCTGGTACACCCTCTCGGTCCAATTCCATCCGAGACCATTACGAGAGGAATAAATCCTGAGTGCGATAGAGATGTCGACCACAGAAGTTTCCAACAGTCGATAACATTATTGCTCGGCAGAGTATATATTCTCTATGCTCAAGGAGAGTTTCCTTTCCGAGAGAGAGAGAGACCAATGCAAGAAGGTGAAATTTGTGAGGTGATTACGTCCCAGCCAACAACCGCCATTTCATGCCGTAAGAACATGTGTGTATACGTTATAATCAATGTTCTTGACAGCCTGCTCGATATGCATTATGTAGTTTGGAGTTCTATGGAAAACTCGCTCTACTCCTCACACCGCTCTCTGAAACATTCTCTCTCTCTCTCTCTTCCTATATAAGGAAATGAAGGAAGGAGTATTTTTTCGAGAGAAAACGTTCTCTCCAATGGAACTATGTAGTACTAGAATTCACACATATGTACATAATGGAAATGTAATGGGAATTGTGATAGTATGTTTGGAGAAATAGGGATATTCTAGTGCTCTCTTTCACTCACGGGCTCTGCATTTCTAATGTGTTGTTCTACAGCCTGAGAAATATTATGTGTATGAGTATGGAAAGTCGTAGCGGCAAAACATAAGTATTAGGAAAGGACGTGGAATGGTCTCACATCCTAATTTATTACTGGAAGAAAAGTGGAAATAACACTGTAATTTACGCGATGCTTCGTCGGTCTTGGAAACTACCTTAAAAGGATCTTGCGTAAGCTCCTCTCACTCTTCTCTCTCTCTCTCTCCGCTCTCGACTTCTCCACACTGCTCATATGGCTATTCATACACAAGCAATTTTCTAAAGCTAGAGCACATATATTGGTCTTGCATTTCCTTTATTACTTACTTTGCTGAAGCTTTTCAATAGTTTTGGGAGTACATAAGGTGCATGGTGGTGGTAGGAGTAGTTTGAATGTAATGCTACTAATACTACTCCCACTGGAATCTGTCTATAGGAAATAGTATCAGTTGTTTAGTTGTATGTAAGGACGTTGGGCCAGCTTAGTTTTACTAGCTCTATTATTTGTCAACGTCTGAGCTTGAATTATGTCTCTATTTTAGGCTCAGTATTCATTTCCAAGGAAATGACTGCCTTCTTTTCATATTTCACCCTTTACGACTGATTATACAGCCCGGGCTTATAATGACAACAAATATTTCAAACTCTATTTCCCGCCCGAATTACTCCACTACTATTATCCTTGGGTCGTTTCTTACATAGTACCTTTCCTATATATATAGTTGAGGCTATTACTATTTAAACATACATGTGTGTTGTACTAAAGCCATAATCACATATCACGCGAGTTCCATGTTACCTAACTATCCCATGTAAAAGTCACTTGTACGGGGGCTCTATAGTTATGGAAGCCCTTGGCCAGGATATTATCGTAATCATAACGCTGGCTTCTGCATTCTAAATGCCTTTCTGCCCTAATGTCTCTCTCTCTCTCTCAGTCTAGAAACTCTAGGCCAATAGCTTATCTACATCTGAAATTGACTGGAAGGAGCGGTCATAACAATGAATGGGACCAAACTAACTTTCAAACTTGTAATATAATAAACTAGAAAAATATAGAAAGTTTCAAGGGGAAACTTTTAGTTTTATTATACATATTTTCAAAAAAATTGTTTCAAATATTCAAGAGCTCTCCTTTATTAAATACAAGAGTAAAAGCCTATCTCATAGGATCCCATCTTAAATAATACTCAGCTCAATTAGTGATCATTCCGTAAATTCAAAATCCCCGCCAGAATCAAACGTATTTAAAAAGGCCGGGAAAGCATAAAATAATAGTAGCATTTCAAATATTGTGGAAATATAAAAGAATTTATGGGTAATTAATCTTCATGGTGGTGATGGATTGGAGCGGGGAATTTAAAAACGAGAGGACGAAACAGATTGGATGGGAAAAATACAAAAGGAAGAGGGGGTAGGATTTTTTTTAGGTAAACTTGTATTTAAAATGTATGTACAAGGGCATACTGTGAGAATTGAATTTAAATCGCACTCGAATATATTTTCAGCTCGTTGATACGTGCTGGATCGATTAAAAGAAAATCAGATAGCTGCTGAGATGATTTACACACTCGTCCTACCAGATCTCTCTAGAGCTCTCTATGATGGAGTGAAGGAGGAGGTAGAAAAAAATCCAGAGGGCCGAACCTCTGATCGTTTCATCGTTTCCAAATGCTTTAAAAGTTGTATTTCAAATTATAATTATCATAATCATTACTACATTCATAGAGAGATGGGAAACACATGTAGGGGTAAGGAAAAAAATAAGCTAGTATCTGTACAGCCAGGAGGGAGAGCTGTAACTTATACCACGCATATAAGACTATGCGAGTGCAGGTTATATACATATGTATATGATATATCTCTTATACCCCCTGACATCTGACAAAGTTGAAGATGAAAAAAAGAAGTGGAGGGCCTGGGGCTGAAAAAATATGTTAATGATGGAGCAACGGGGTGGGTTGTGTGAGTTGCACAATGGATGCTAAATATTGAGCAAATGAATGGTCTGCTATGATATAATCATATGGTTTATGCAGTCATACACATACCTTAACTGGTATTCATATTCATTAAAATTTGAGCCAAGTTTTAAGTTATCTTTGGTGTTTGACAGGGAAACCTTTTTATACAATATACTTTGTTTCTATCTCTCTCTCTCTCTCTTTTTCCCATTCCATTCTTTTTACCATTCCATTTTGCTTGTCTGCACACTTGTACACGGGGCCGTTAAAGGTACTCTATATGTCCACATTATGTGACTCACTATGTGAGGATAAAGCTAACCCGTAAGCAGTGGTCATGATAACTTTGGTAATAATAATCATACAATTCAAGTTTCTATGGGTTGTAGCTCTAGGGCGAAAATGTCTATGTTCTTACAAGTTTTTTTTCTCATACTTCTAATTCTCTACTACTACGTAGACTTGAGAATTGGTAAAGGATAGGCGTGCTCAGTAATGCATAAATGGCAACATATATCTTTTTGAATCTGTGCTCCATCCTACTAATAACATAATGATTGTTCGCTGCAAAATAGTAGTAGGGACAAAAGAATCAAGCTTTTTTCTTTTGAGAATGTGTGTGTGTGTGTTTTTTTCATCCTTCCTTTTAAAAACCACACTGCTGGAAGGGGACATGTGAAGGTGATTTCGAAGGTGCATTAGTTAGCGTGATGATTTGTATGCAGAGATTATGTAGGCGAGTAATAGGCTGTAGACGGTCTGCCATTAGGGCTGAGTATATGCTCAGCAAATTACTTTTTATATTATTTTATCTCCACTTTCCGCGGCACCAATGATAAAGAGTCTCGTTTCCAAATCCTATTTTTCTTACTATGTAAGATTTACTCTTTTTTTACTTCGAATCTTGAATGAAGTCATGAGCAAAGTAATGTGGAGGAATAATTGTAGATAGTGCGAGTCAAGATCACAGTCTCTCTTCCTGTTTATTTTTAATTGACAATCTGTCTCTATCTCCAACCTTGCCTCAACAATAAATGTTACTTTTCCTCTAATTACTATCAGTTCTTAAAACATGTGTATTTCCAAGCTGTACAAAGGCAATTTTTGTAATTTTCTTGGAACAGCTCCTGGGCTTTTATTTCTAGGAGCTGAGTCATTTTTGTAGTCAGATATTTTAGAGCGATTCAAACAAGCTTATGCAAGATATTCAAGGCAGGACAGTGAGAGAATTTTGAGGGGGTACCGTGAGGGAAATTCGAGGAGGTACCGTGAGAGAACTGAGAGAATTTTATGGAGGTATTTGAAGAAATGTTTTGGAGGTACCGTGAGGGAATTTTGAGGAGTTACCGTGGGGAAATTTTGAGGAGATACCGAGAATGAGAGACTTGGGAGGAGAAACCATGAGAGTTGTTTGGAAAAGAAACCTTATGGGTTTGACAGGTTATAAGAAATTAGTAATGATAGTGAGAAAGAACCCGAAAGAAATTACAGGAATGATTTGTTTAAAAAAATACAAGTGAAAATGTTGGTGTAAAATGGAAGGGCATAATAGTAGTGCTGGGTGGAATGAAGTAGAAGCACATACTAGAGAGCCGTAGAGAGCAAACAATATTGCATAAAATTGCTCCTCTCACCATGTGATAGTTGGTGGAGCGTGGAAGTGGGATTTGGGGGGTGTGAGAGTTGGAAATAAAAAAGGAATCTTAAGAGATGTGCTTGGAAATAAATGGGCGGGTTTAGGCGACAGACATAGAGAGTGGCAAAGGACAAGAACCGAACGGGTGATATTCGGAGCCTAGAAAAGGGATTGTCATTTTGAGGGCGATATTTTTTCGCCTGTGTGTTTTTTTCTTTCACTCTCCCGACGTCGGTACCATTCGCATGCGGATTTCTGACATTGCCTCCTACATAAATTTCATCTCTATGACTGCCATTTGGCACCCGGCCGAAATCCAAAAGCTTCACAAACCTACCATACTTTATGGCTCAAATGTTCCTTGGAAACTCATCTTCTAGTGGATGTGCCATACACTAGAAAGCTTTTCTGACCGTACTTATGGCAATGACGGTTATATCACGCTTCACTCTCTCTCTCTCCTTCTTTCTCCTACCACTACCATTCCCAAGAAGGATCAAACTCAGCACATCCCCAACTCCTCTAGTACCTCTACAGTCCTCTATAACAAAGTATATTAGTTCACATAACCCTAGCGACTAAAACATTTTCTCTAGAATATTTTCCTCTTCCCTCTACTTTCTCCTCCATACAATGCTCCCATAAAGGCCCGAGTTATAATATATAATGTAACCTAATAAAATATAAGGAGCCTATCGGCCTAATCTATTTGCTCCAGCAAACAAGAATCACGGATTTCTACTTATAGACTATTTATTGATCCATCCTACTCTTCTTCTTCTTCTCCTTCCTCTTCTTCCCAATCTTCCTTATATGCATATATAGATTACTTATGTGAGTTATTCTCAAGGATAGAAAAAAATTCCAATTGATTCCTTCCCAAAAAATTTATCCCCTTATAGAACATTACATTTCCCTGGAGAAATCCACCAGCTGCATTTATTCTTGGTTTGGCTCCAAAATTTCTCCTGAATCAATGAACTCAATCGATTTTAATGACATTTATCCTTTCCTCCTACTACGCCCATGATATTTCTCCTGGAAATGTCATCTCTCTCTTTTTGAAACAATAATATCCTTGAGAATCCTTTTCTCTTTTTCCAGCCACCCCTATCCATTCAATGAAAACATTCGTTCTCTCAAGAATTTGATTAGTAATTAATAATATGAAAAGTTGATAAAAAAGGAAAAACTTTTCCCTTCACAAATCCTTCGGAAATTTGAACTGCGGTTGGTAATTGCGCTCCCTTACGTAATAGCGATTAATGAAGCAAAGCGACTGAGCAATTTAAAATTTTCAAGCACGAACGAATTTGATTTTGTTTCGGAAAATTGTCAATGCAATGGGGTAGGAAATAGTTGTGAGGGAGCGGATGCTCCATCAAAATAATGACTATAGTCTACGTCTACCGGAGCAGTTTGAGAATGTTGAGCGTGTACAAGTTTGCAATTCCATTTGCACTTATGCAAAATAGCGGGAGAGTTAGACGAGGAAGGAAATGGAAATTGTTGGAGGAGTAGTGTGTGTGTGTGAGAGAGAGAGAAAATGTTGAAGGAGGAAGGAATTTTGGAAAAAAACGAATGCTATTGTATTTGTTGGTATGATAAAGGTAGCATTTCAATGCATGTAATGTACCCTGAACCGTACCATTGGAAGTCGTGTAAAAAGACATTGTATCTTTTTGTTGGGGAGATAGGGAAAAAAGAAGGTTTTTTGGAAGTGTGTAAAAGTTTGTTGGATGGTAGGGAAAAACCTATATGGAAATGGAAGTTCCAATCTTGCTTTGGTTATTATTGGTTCTACTATATACCACACGCTCCTCCGTTAGATTGTATTGGAAGAGTGAAGGAGAGAATATTTTATTTTCGTTTCAAGTCACTCGCTCTTTCTTTCTCTCTCTCTCTCTCTTTCTCGTTCCTTCCAATAGGAACATGAGGGGAAAAAACTCTCCCGAAAGGCTCATAACAGTTGATCGAGTGCAAAGAATTCAAATTGCCAATTTCAGATTTCCTATATCGATCTCCTTTTCATTGAGAGCAAACCATGCGTGATTCAATACATGTCGTAGGTTTCAATGCTATTGCATTTATGTTATCACCGGGCTCTCGTTACACAAAGAACCACTTCACTTCCAGCCCAAAACTTTATACACCTTCACATTTATGTATACAATGTTCCTCTAAAGGTGCACTTGTCTCAACTCTGGACCACGACTATAGTATTTTTATCTATGGCAAGAGTTAGGAATTCTCTAAGAAATCCATACAATATCATGTGAGAAATATATATCTATAAGCAAAGCACAAATCCTTTTGGCAAAGTCTCATTCACAGTTGTTGGTCAGGTTTGGTAGTAGTAGCTCACGTCGTCTCCAAACTGTAGTTACCTCATATGAAGCATGCACTGAGAGTCAGAATCGTAGCAATAGTAGAACATACTGGCAAGAATTTTACTTCACTACAAGTATTGCCTTGAACACAAATATCTTTCATTATCATCATGGCTGGTTTCCACAGGTGTAAATTGAAATCCCAGCTCCTTCGCTGTAGTCACATTTTTCTTTAATGGTTTATAAGCAGTCAAGAATTGTAAGAAACTCATTCCTCAGGAGCTAAAAAAATTTATTCTACAAAAATTACGAAAACTTATGGTATATTTGAAAATTAATATTTTCCGGAAAAATCTACCATTTTGTAACATTTTTGTTTACTTGAATTAAGTTTTGTTGGAGGAGCTTGTTCTAATTTTAAAGAGCAAGGTTTATCAATTTTTGAGCGGAGAGCAATTACGACTCGGGGCTAAACATTTATGTTCACAACTATTTAAAGTAATATTGGGCCGATATAACATTTTTGCTTATTATAGGCCTCCATGCCTATAACATTATTTCATCCATGTAGATAAGCTGAGAGCATTGAGTTTGTTGTAATTATAGTTTGTTCCCATAAACATTTGCATGATACAAAGTTATAGGACCTTGTTAGTGCACTCCTCCCTATATAAATATAATATGTAGCCATATGTATTTATTATTGAAGGAGCAAGGGCAAACCCCAGAAGGGATTTAAAAATTTTCGAAATGTGGTTCTCATAAATTAGTGGGAGTAAGTAGATGGACGTTTCTGTATGCGTGTGTGTGTGTGCCTACATCACATATGTTGTTCCACATGGGAAAATAATTTTTGGAAGTTATGGTAGAAAAGGAGTAAGTCCCGTTAAAAAATCACAAAGTAAATGAATATACCTCGTGGATATTACCACAATTACTATTTTTGAGTCTATCAAAGCCTCCTTCAATTCTCAATGGTATCGTTCTAAAAACTTCATCTTCTTTTTTTTAGTACATCTCAAATTTTATCTTTGAGACTTTTCGAGTGCTTTTTCCTACACACAACTCTTGCATTATTATCATAGGAAGGAATTTCTCCTCAATATTTCACAAAAATTCTGAATAATTAAGCTTTTTAACGGATAGGAAAAGGTTAGAATGAAAATAAGTTAAGATTTATGACTATATTGTTGTTACAAAAAACAGTATGAAAATGTTAAAGGCTGTGAGGGTAGGAAGGAGGAGGATATATAGATTAAGGGAGTTATATTTCTCAAGAGTAATAATTCTAACCATAAGCATGATCCAAGAGTGTAAACTTACATGATGTTTTGAATTGAGAAAAATTCACTTCTTGTAATTTAACCAAGCTGTGTATTGTAAACTTATGGGGACTTGGAATATAAGAAAAAACTATATGCTTATACCAGAGAGAGTAAGTTTCCTATAAAGCTTAAATGGCTGATTCAAGTAATGTTGTAACCTTATCTTTTTTATTTACCTATATAAGTTTGACTTTACCCTTTTTCTATGTACATATGGCCATTACACAATGTTATAAATTATTGTACATACAATCTTATCATACTATTCTAGTATAAACACTATTCGTATACACTACTATAGATTCCCTGAGGTATGTTGTAATGTAAATGGACGTGAGTAAAGGGACATAACATACCTACCCGAAAACAAGTGTAGGGTAGAGAAGTGAGTGGTAACAAGGATTATAGGAGGAATGAAGAAGAAAAAGAAGAGAAGGTCTGATGAGCCCCAACCGACTGGTTGGTTCTCTCTCTCTGTTCCATTGCATTGGCAAGTGAAGTTGGTATGCTTCTGAACAGCTTTTTTCCTAATTTATGTGACATTTCCAATGGGGTACTTTAGTCCCAGGGGTCCACAAGGTAGAGCAATGCAACATGCTTATATTCATTTCCAAGGAATCAGTCCTCAGTGTGTTTTCTGTCCATTATATGTATACGGAGAATGTTACAAGGGAGAACCCCAACCCTCTTTATTTTTTTCTCACTTTCTTTAACTCTCGTCCTCTCTCCGTCTCTCTCTCTAACTTGCTAACTCTTTCCAAAGTAATGCATACTTTCAATGACATTGCATGTAGGAGAATCGCTCCAGTGCGTTACATCACTCACATTATACTATATCCTTGCTCTCCCTAACAACCAACGAAATTACACCTAATGGCTTCATACAGAGTGAGTGAGCTAGAGAGAGAAAAAAAAAGTATGACCAACTTTGAAATTGAATTCGAAATTAACTGTGTGTAGTCGTTAAGGCCATTTTACCTGCAACTATTTCTGGATGAATTCATCTCTCTCTCCCTCTACATTTTCCCCCTTTATATACAACAGAGAATTTTTTAAACTATAGCTTTGAATTTTTCTCACTTGAATTCTTTTATCTTTTTTAAAAAATACTATGGTGGGGATTGTAAGGTACCAAAAGAGTTTGAGCAGTTGCTTTTGTCACTTTGAACACTCTCGTCCTATTTACATTCCATTTTATAAATGAGACTGTGGTTCGTCAACTGTTTTTAGCATACCTTTAAATTATACGTCCATCTTTGAATTTTTTAAAAGTTTCATTCCGGTTCTTCCCTATATATTTTTCACAGAGGCACACACATATATATATATATATATATAACATATAGATAACAATAGTAAAGGATGACAGAGTGAAAATTCTAGCTGTTCTGGCTTGTTTTTAGTAGATTTTTATAATATGAGGATTGTGTGAAGCTATTTAGATAGTAATTCACGCTGTTTTAATAACCATTCACGCTATTTAATAGCGATGAAAAGCTATATTTTATTAGTCAAGTATAGTAGCCAATTAAATGTCATTGGTTTTTTTCTACATGGTAAATTATATGGTGACTTTGGTAGGAGGCATTGTACTTGGCAAAGTCATTCATCAAATAATGGGATGTGTAACGCTATTTAAATGGTTCTTTATATCCTGGAAAAAACTCGTTGTAGTTGTTTATTTTTTCTCAACGCACACACACACCAAATCCTGCCTCTTAATTGTTCACAATTTGGTCCTATTATCTTGGCTTAAATTCAATTAAAGGGAGTGTATAGATATGAGTGTAGTCAATACATAAGGGATATGATGCTATGGCGGAGTTGCAGGGGATGTTATATCTGTATCCATGGGATCATTGTAAGGATCTCCTCAGTAATAAAGGCTATTACAATGGAATCATTTTACAATGTTTATCTCCATCACTTGCTCAGCCACCATAGCCAGTAGTGATGTGAGTGTGGGAGCGTTCTGCTCATAATCCAGCAATTTACAAGAGTATCTCTACCTTGTATCATTCCTAATGGTTTAATACATTTGATGCGTAACTGTTAGGGAAAGACTTGGAGTAGGGGAACTTTTCCTATCATAATGACTTTAAAAATTGCATTTATTACAGCACTCCTCTTATACAGGACTTACTACCGCTCGTATAAATTATTTTTATCAGTCTTAGCTACCTAACAATATCTTATGCTAATCTACATATGATGAAATTACAGAACTTCTGTAACAGAAAAGAAGGATGAGTCTAGAAAAAATTACTCACCTTTTTTCCTCTCTCTCAATTTAATGTTTTTTAGGGATGGAGAGAATGAGTAATAAAAATGGTAGAATATCTCCTATTGTTAAGCTATAGCTACAGCAATTCATCATATTTTCAAGCAAATCAAGAGTATAAATTTGTAGGAATAGAAAATCCGATGACATTTTACTGCACATTTGAAATGTTTCAAAAAGCCAAGGGAGTTTAGGAGGGAGCGGGAAAATTAATGGGGGATGGGAACTCATAATTAATTTATTAATGGCCACGCTGTCTACAATTGAATTTACATTGTAATTTCAGAATATTTATTATATACATTTTTATGGGGACGTCCAACATTGTCCAAAAGTTGGAGGGAAGATTTGTAGTAGAGAGATAGCTTATACTTTCTGGTGTTCTTAGTACGTAGAATAAGCGTATTTTTATAGAGTTTTACAATTAGGAAAAGATAGGGAGGATGACAGGATGAGCTTGATTTGTGAAAGAAGGGATTGGAATTGAATTAAATCAAAATTTGGATGAGTGGTTGATGCAATAGTATTCTGTGTAAAAATTCTGGAGTTTTAAAATTGGAGTTACTAGGCAAGAGGAGGGTATGTACTAAAACATGCATGTAGTAAAGGCTTGGAGAAGAATTATATGGGAGAGGTAGGAAGGAGGAAAGTATTAATACAAGAGAGAGAGGATTGAATTTAATTTATCGGGTTGTTCCGAAACGGGTAAAGTTTTACCCAGAAGGAGTTAATATAGCCTTTGGAGGTTTTTAAAATAAGAAAAGTTGATGCATGAGACTTTCTGAACAGATAGGATTTTCCATGATGAGACTCTCTCTCTCTCCCACTCTCAGTCTTTATCCTACTGTTTTAAAAGGAAAAGCTTCATCGTGTGTAATACTACATAGCTAAGCGTACATACACTACGTAACTGGAGGGAAATGAGTTTGGTTGGAGTTGGTGTAGCATTGAGAGCGCATTATATAATAATAAAGTAGGAGTAGGTTCACTATAAAGGCAGTCCGGCACTGATTTGATTGTCTGGAATGGGAGGCAGAGGAGTAGGGAGTAGTGGAACGCCTCCATCGATTCTAATTTCCGAGATTAGACAGACATTTTCCATTTACGCAGACCGAATTTTCAATGCAATGCCTGTAATTTATTTACTACGTGAGATGCATCAAGAGGACCATTCCTTCTCGCAGTAATTATTCCAACATGGCAGGGGCCGTTAATACTAGCATCAAGCTCCATCACTCCAACCTTTTTAATGGATATGCACACGCTCCAGGATTTACATATACGTACTCTTCTACCAATTCTTCCAGAGTGAAGAAGGGAAATGTATAGAAATGGAAGTAGTAGCTCCCATGTAGAAACTCACAAGACTTTATATAAAATACGCAATCCTATAAAACACATACCTTTATAAATACTATACGTTAGCATTAGCCTTGCTACAAGGTTAGTTTTACAATGTGTGTTGGATTTGAATCACCCTTTAGGAAAACTCTAGTGTCAGTATGAAAGGCAATTATTACCTTAGAATTACATCTCTCCCCCCGCTTCTTCTTCCTCTCCATCCAATTTAGTAAAGTCTGAGTAAAATGTTAAAATGCTCCTACGTTTAACTTCCAATAACCCCTAGTTTTTTCTCTTGCTCCCCCCCTTTATTATTTTTTATGTAAAAAAACTGCTCTGGATTTTAAATTCCTACTACTACTACTACTACTCAATACATTTCTCCTCATTTCTTTCCTTCCTTCCAGTAGTGAGTCTATAAAAAGCATTAGCTAAATTAAGTTTCCTTCGCCCCTCGTCAATTTTACTCTCGGAGTTTTAACAACACTTTTATATCATTACGTATACGATAAAAGCTGGAAGATCATTCATAAAAGAAGTTTTAACTTTTTCTCATTCCAACATTCTACATATATATTTGGTATATATATTTGCTTTACTCACAGTTGGCACTATTTAATATGAGGCTGTTAAGAGGTTTTAAAATTCTAGAACCAGCGTTCCAGAACATTCACGTCCAACTCTCATTATCAAATGTTTAAATGGGAATTCATTTAGCAAATTACGAGGTTAATAGTGGAAGACACACCTAAATCAATAAATAATAATGGAGTCGTAAATACTCTATAATGCTACTCTCCATAGTCTCGGAATTTTTTTCTACTGTCTTTCTTTCTATTTTTTTTCTCTCTCTCTCAAATACTCTCCATACCCGTTTCTAGACTGACCACATCAAGAAAGGCAGATGTGCTTCATTGTGAGTTTTTTCATAGTTCCTAGTATATATTCTCACATGAGAAATATGCTGAGGGAAGGAAGATTGAAAAGTGAGTTTTAGCAGGGATAGAATCAGATAAGTAATAAGAATCTATATAAGTGAATATAGAAGAAGAGATTAAAACTAGAGGACTACTCTGTATTTATCACACGTACATATGTAAAGATGTAAGGAGTAGGATTTAGTATGTAGAAAAGGGCTCATTGGCATAGACCGTGGAGAAGTTCACACCCGCCATTGAATTGGATGAGCCGATAAGATGAATCAATACATGTTAGGAGAGGAGAAGACTGGACAGACACAAAAGACTTGGGAAAAAAAGGTTGTTGTTGGAGACCTTTAATGGGGAAAAGCCTTATCTCTCACCCATTTCTTCTCCTTCGATTGGTTTTGGCTCCATGTGCTTCCCATTTTTCCCTAAGTAATAGAATGGACTTTTTATAGATTTTTATGCTCCCTTTTATCCCAAACATCACATCTCCTCTATGGTGCACACACTTACTTACAATGTTTTACGGCGTGACCTTCCAATAGGGACTACCTATAGAGAGAGAGAGAGGCCTATGCTTTGTAATCCAGAAGTATTGCTTTTATATCTACCTTTTTTGGATGTACTCTGGTATTTTATAGGAATGTTACGGGGCTGTTACATAATAATTTTATAGTATTTTATCTCCCTATATTTTATGTATCGTTGTGTACATAATAACTGGTCCCATATAAGCGTATGTATTTTCTAAGACAGTGAGAGAGAGAAAGAGAGAGAGAGAAGGGAATAGCCGAAGTATTCAATGGTCAATATAACCAGCGATTATGTATGATTATATGTTGTCAGAGTAGGAACATTACATGATCATAAGGTTTGAAAGGTTGAGGGAAGAGCGTATAGAGGAGAGGTAAGAGAGAGAGAAGAAAAAAAGCTTCGCTTTTCTGAATTTCATGTTTGGACATTGTGGGAAATTTTATTCTCCACTCAGGCCGCCTCTCTCACTTCTCTTGCCTTCTTTCCGGATGAGTAACCACCACGGGCTTTTCCATGCGGATCTTGAGCCGTATTTCCTTACCTTATAACATATGTTTTATCTTCAAGCATCTACGTATTGTATATGTTCTCCCTACATTTGCTACTATAGCTACTACTACCTCACTGGATAGTGTCTTTTCCTATTTAAGTATTATGTATGATGGAGCTATTTACGTATGTATATTAGTAGGAGGAGGCTATTGGAGTGTGTGCCTATTTGTAGTAACTGTTTATAGATGTGGATTTTCTCTACATTCTCTCTAGAATGTGCAAAGAATAATATGTTGTATGAGCGTGGCTAGAAGTACGTAGCATGTTGCTTGGGGATAAGATAGCATGGAGGTTTTTCCATGTGCTTAGGTGTGGTAGTGGATAGGGAGAAAAAGCACTTGTGTGCATATTGTACACATGTTATTGTGTGTGTGTATGTGTGTGTATTAGGAGGATTCTCTGGAAAGGAACCATGGTTATGTGTAGGGTTAGAGGAAAACCGAAATAAACTTTTGTCGAAGTACAAGCAATTTATGCTCACGTACAAGCTGTAAATCATTTCAGTTCCTCCTTCGCTTCAACTACTCCATACTTTTCCAGGGGGTAGGTATACTTTTTTCTCTATAACTTTTACATTGTAGTAAATATGGCCACCATTACGCACTAACTTTAGCCTTATACTTTTTCCTAGCATAGGATTTTTTTCTCGCTCTTTTTTTTCTCTCTCTCTCTCGCTAATACTTTTTCTTTTCTCTCTCTCTCTCTCTCTTTATCAACATCCAGTTACTTTTTTCGGTTATGCTTTACATTTACTTTAGTATAGCGTTAGTAGACTAGAGTCTGGGACTTAATGGGAAGTAGCCCAAGCTTTCCGAATCTCAATGGTGCATGACTTTTTTCTCTCGTATGAGGGAGGAGGTTTTCCAGTAAGTTGTACTTAGAGCTTTAGTACTCTATGGTATAGTCTAGGAAGTAACATTTTCTTTTGTACAAATGACTTGCCATTTCCGCAAAGGATTTTTCCTTCACAATGTGAATAGTCAGGGAAAGATGGAAGTTAACTTGAATTGGAGTCATAAACGTACATAAAATAATGTATGATTCACTATTTCCCAGTCCATCCTGTTGTTCTCAAACGGTCCATCTACTTTTACTAGACGATCAACAAAACTTTCCTCTCTTCAATGCTTTTTCCCATCCATTCTCCAAAATCTTGGGCTCTCTGTATCATATAAGAAATTACATTGTAGTGGTTACTGCTCTCATTTCAAAGAATGACTCGTGCAGAGTCTATTTTCTAGGGAATTTTATCACTTCTCATTACAAAAATCCTGGTTCATGGGGGAAAAAAGCTTCTAATTCTGGATAATTTTATCCTCTCCAAAGAACCAATTTTTCTTGATCAGTCTGGAAGAAATGAGTAGACGATTTTAGATAAGAATCTCCTCCTTGAATCATGATTTGAAATTTATTTGAATTTTTATATGCATTTCTCAAATAAGTTAGTAAAGCAAAATGGTGATTCATGCGCGTCACTAATTAGACGACGGGGCATTTGACCAGTGTAAGAGAGGGATGTAGCTACCAAAAATTTGGGAGGAACCCTAACTTTCTTCGTAAAATTAAATATGGCTATCTGATCAAGATTATTTCTTGAAAGGTATAAAGCCTTTGAACATTAAGAGATTCATTCCTGCAAGAATATAAATTCATTTATATCTACAATGAAAGGTACTTGAAAAATAATCTTTGAAATTGAAATTGACCCGTGCAAATCCAATACATTTGGTGATGAAAGTGTAGTGTGGATATGAAATAAACGCATTATTTGGAAGTGTTTTTGAAAGGAAGTTAAAGTGGCAATAATGGGTCGTTTCACATGAAATCAAGTTTCCTTTGCAAGAGAGCAGAACAATGAAAATGGCTCTTTCATTACTCTTCCAGCCTGGTTTGGCACAGCTAGAACCACCGTCAAATGGAGTTAAACGTGCGAAAAGAGGCACTTACACTTGGAAAAATTTCCTTATTAAATGCCTCACCCATTCAATGTGTTAGAGTACACACACACACATGAATTATCCTTCTCTTTCCTTAACATTCCCATTTACTCAAACTTGGAGATAAATATGTAAATTGCCCCTTTTGTTCCCTCACTCTCTGTATAGGCGAGTATGAGCGAGACAGAGAGAGGGAAAAAATTCAGTAACAAAAAGAAGAAATGAATTAAGGGAAATTCATAATAACGCCAAATGACTTGCTCAAAACAGTTGCATACCTTTTTCAATACCTTTTACACTCAACAGGATACCACTTTTTAAACATAATTTTTCCCAACATTTTTCTCCGTTTAGTTGCAAAACTCCAAGTAAATCCTTCTCACCTGAAACCTCATCCTTTAATTACATGCACACATTGCCCATGCATTGCATGGGCAATTTAACTGGAAATAATATTCTTAAAATTACTCAAACATAAAATTCTCTTTCTTAAACTTAACAACTTAAAAATCGCATGCAATAAATATGCTCAGGCTCGGAAATACAATATGTACGAGTACACAAGAAATGTTTACCTTTGAGAGAAAAAATCCTAGAAAAATTGTGGGCGATGGACCAATAAGAAATTCTAAAGTACCCAAAACTCAGAGAATAAAAACACACGATTCACATTGAAAATCCTATACCATATCATAATTGTAGGGAATATATGAAATGCAAAATAGTTTTTACACTCCATTCCCTTGAAAAATTGTCCTCAAGTGATGATGCTTAATTTTGCAAACCACGCTCACCGCAGCCATGAATTGGTCCGTAAATGATTAGAGTTGAACGTCATGTTAATATTTTTGTCGCTTCCTATTTAGGACAAATTACGTATATTTTTCCAACCTAACAACAACCCCAAAATCCTTAGACAATTACTCCCTTCGAACTTATTGTGCTCACTCAGTACTAGAAATTTTTAAGGACTGGCTCAAAACCCCAATAAAGACCCATCATTTGTGAAATTCACAAGTGAAGACAATGAAGCGTAAAGTACCCAATAGATTTTTTCCATACGGCTTTTGAAAAAAAAACTCCATGTAAAAAAAACAATAGTAATATTTTCCCATGAACAAGTAAATTTTGTCATGTTATAAAAATCTGATTTATTCACGAACAACAATTGCTCCACACTTTGTACTACAACTCCGCTAGACTTTTAGTATCCCAACTTATATGTAGTTATACGTTGGACGCCAGTCAAGCACATCATTTCAAAAGGAACGTAATATTCCCGAAAGGTTCAGAATATATGCAAACGATCTATTTAGTGGTTTACACTCTACCTATTTGTGGTTTACGATTTCCTCGAAAAAGATGTGTAAAAAAATTTCATGACGTCATCTCAGTTGCTGTAAAAACAATTTTTCTTCTCTTTTGTCTACGTATTTTCTACCTACCCTTTTTAGTATATACTAAGTGTCTCTTGAAAGTTTCAAGAAAATGGACGGAGCAGAAGTTTCCTCAATCCCTATAGCATTGTATGCTCATTTATATTTACGTACATATAAAATAATAGGGGAGAAATGTTTCAAACAAATTATATTCATTGAGATGTATTTTTTTTCTTACAAGTACATTGGAAAATATTTTTTTTTCTCTCTTTATATGTAAATCCTTGGAAGAAAAACCGCCAAAGGACGTGTTTTCTTTGTATGCTCCATATCTTTGTATGTACTCGGCAATTTTCTGTAGTTTCCACTCTTTTTTCTTCCATACTCTTTCATTTATTTTGGAAATCTATGGGAAAACTATGGAAAAAATGCATAAACTTGGAGCAATTGGTGTTTCAAATGTGAGTACCATTGTCCAAGCAATTTGCAAATCGTCATTTTTCCCATGATTTATGAAAACATTAAAGTCTCCATATAATTTCCATAATTACATACATTTTTTATTTTACAACAAAATCTATGAAAAACTTGGAGATAGTGAAAATTTGAATATTTTTTGAGGTTTCACATATGAGTTTAATGTCGTCGTAAGTTCACTTCTATGACTTTTTCCATGGGTTTTGTATACATTGGAAATTGTTTTTTTTCTCACTCCATTGAATTATCAGAAACCACAGTTGAAGGATAGAACGTGTGGGGTGAGTGATGTCAATTGTTAATTTTACAGGGTCATTGTCAGAGTTGAAGCTTTCAAACATTGTTTAAATGTTAATTTAAGGTTAAGTTAGAAAGGATTCAATTCTATTGTAAGGGTAAGGTCAGAATGATTTTTCTATTTAAAGGTTAATTTAATTTTAACTTTATTTACTATTTTCCCCGCTTACTACTACGCCTATTTTAAAGGCGCGAAAATTTTGTATTCTTCCACAGAATTATTCTCTAGGCTAAAATTATCCACAATAAGGGAATTTTCAAGCGAAAATGCCCCCTTTGAAAATGTTTTCCTTTAAACGTTAAATTGCGTGCTAAAATTTTTTTATCACTTCTTCCAACAACATTTTAAGTTAGAGTAATGACAATAATTGGTTGCTTTTCAAATATACTATATTATAACGGCTCGGATATTAATGTGAGTTTGGGTGAAAATTGTAGAGATAAAAAATGTTTGGGAAAAATTTCCCTCCAAGTATGAAATCCAATGGTTATAATAGTAACTTTGTACACAAGCTCCAACTTTGTTATTGTTAGAAAGGGGTAATTACGAAAATATGGCTGACATTTTAGCTCAGAATGACAAGTAATCAATAGGATTTTACGAGCTCCAACTACACACACTAAGGTAGTGATTAAGTAGCGGAAATAGTATGCAGGTGTGACTATTCCCAAACGCAATCAAAAATTCAAAAGTTCCATGTTCCACCTCCAACCATTATAAAGGGGGAATAATTACATTGAAATGGCCCGAGTTTCCAAGATTCTCCCTATATATGTATATTTATATGTACATAATATACATTTACTAATAAAAATATAGGGAAAGGAAAAAAACTATTCGGCATTCTTTATTACATGCAATATATTGAATCGTTAGATGGAAACTGTAGGAAAACAATAAGCATTTTTGGTGATAAAATCACTACGAGTGCTAACCTTAATGGCGTAAAGACATACACCAAAAAAAGAGCTTCAAAAATATATCCAAGAACCAACCCTTTTTCAACGACTATATCCTTATTTCCCTTGTATTTTCCCTGTAGAAGGGAACATAGGCTGATTGTGATTGTGACTAACACGACTGCGTTATTCATATTATTGATCGCTTCCGTGTGTTAATCTCAAAATACACTACTTCTCCCTTTTCCTTTTGCTGGAGAATGTTTCCAATGTTATATTATGGCGTGTGCTTAGAAAACTTGTCTCTCTATCTCTCTTATTTCTATTCCTCTTCCTATTTCTGAAGGTTTTCATTAAATAATAGAATTTTCCCTATTTTTTAAGCAACATATTTCTTCAAGGAAGATTCAATTTTGGATAGGATGATACATGTGAGGAATGTTTATTTCTTACTTTGAAAGAATGTTAGGGCCTGGAGAGAGAGAAATAGGTTTGTCATGACTTTGTATAATTATCATTATTATTATCAGAGCTCGCCTTCCTCCACATTATCAGCTCTCCTCTTATTACACATTGGGTTGGGTCAAAATTTAATTCAAGAAAATGCTCCTTCCTTTAATTTACATATGTGTCCTATACAAACATATGAGAACTTTAGAATCAAACTGGAATAAGTCCACTTTTGTAAATTTTACGGGAACCGCAAAAAACTG
>JAQFXU010001218.1:0-32223 GCA_034693705.1 Spatulosminthurus flaviceps
TTTTTGAAAATTTCACAAATTTTTTGAAAATTTCACAAATTTTTTGAAAATTTCACAAATTTTTTGAAAATTTCACACATTTTTTGAAAATTTCACAAATTTTTTGAAAATTTCACACATTTATTAAAAATATCACACAATTTTTGAAAATTTCACACATTTTTTGAAATTTTCACACATTTTTTGAAAATTTCACAAATATTTTGATAATTTCCCAAATTTTTTGATAATTTCCCAAATTTTTTGAAAATTTCAACAATAATTTGGAATTTTTAAAAATATTTCTCAGATTTTAAAAATTTTCCAGGCTTTTAGCTCTGCTTCTTGGGAAAATCCACGCTGAAATTGGCAGGTAAATTAGAGACGCCTAATCAAGGAATAATATTTTCCAAAACAAAAAGATTCACAAGTCTGAACAAATGGAAAAAATCCTTTGAAAACACAAAAAGAAATGATAATAGAGCAGTAAATAAAAGACATTTGGCTCAAAAAACCCGGAATACTAAAAAAGCTAACTACACAAAAGAATGCTACTCCCAGCCTTGTACAATGGCCCCTCACATAAAGAAAGGAATGCCACCTGAAATATCAAAAGCGTAAAGTCTATTTTTTTTTCTTTAGCAAAAGAAAAAAAATTGAATTTACCGCTCTATATTCCCAATATACTAGCATCTCAAGCATCTTCAACCTTGTATTCCCCTCCTAGCGAAATAAATGGAGAATGTTACGGTAGTTTTGCCCACTCTTTAAGAGAAAGTTTTTTCTAGGGGAGAAGAAAAAAGATAGAGAGAAAAAAAAAGAAAAAAAAGAGGTTATGACACGCTGACACGGTACATAGGCCGAGGAGAGATGGATGATGATTCTGCCGACAGAGAATTTAAGCGTGGAGAGAGATAATGGAGACGTGGGAGAGAGAAGAGGATGAAAATAAAAATAAAAATTCTAGGAAATAAAAGCAAATTGTAGAGGAAAAGCTCGTAAAAGGATACAAGAGCCCATTCCGTCAAATGCAAACTAAGTTGCAAGTTTTTCAAAAACTTTTCATCTCTTCCTTATAGGACTTTTATAGGGAGTGCTATGCTCTCCCATACAAACTTGAGAGAGAGATGAGGGTAGACCAGAGAACCACCCTTCAAGTGGCACATACTGGGGGGGTCCTCCTCAACCTCCATTTAAATATATATGTCTACTTATATCCATCTGCCATCCACAGTTTACATAATATAAGGGAAGTAATCCAAGTTTTTCCATATATGAGAACAGGCATAATGAGAAGAGATAGAGAGATTTCGCCCAGCTGGAAAAGGTCTATACTCATAGGGTAGTGTATAGTTTTGAATAGTAGAGGGAAATGAGCTACTCCTCAGGATAATGAGACATGTGGAAAGGGTCGTTGAGAAGGGACGCCTCCACTTGAATTAGCCATCCGTGCCATAATAGCTTCTGTCCGAGCCTCTCTCTCTCTCTCTCTCTCTATTTTTTTTATATTGAGTCCATTCTACTACATGCTATTGGAATTTATACCCTTTTTAACATTTACATGAGCAGTTTTCCTACTAAAATTGCAAAAGACGCTGGTTGTCAAAAATAGAATGGTCAATTTAAATGGGAATTTGTAATTTAGCAAGAGAAAGAAAAACCCATGTGGTCTGCTATGGGAGTGAGATATTTACCGTGTTTTGCAAATAATATTCCTCTGAATAATAAACAATTAGCTTTTTTCCAGTCATTGTGAAGAGATTAAAATATTTAGCTTGTTTTGAATTTTTTATGGTAAAAAAAACATTTAGCTTCTCTGGACTCTTTGTAAAAATGAAGATATTTAGCGTTTTTCGCATTCATTGTCTTGAATAATATTTAGCTTTTTTTGCACTCTTTGTCAAAATGAAGATGCTTGGAATTTTTTGCACTTTTTCTCAAAAATAACAGCTGTTTTTGCAATCCTTGCCAAAAATAACATTTGCCTTGTTTTGTAGTAAATACTGTCAAAAATAGTATATTTACCTTTTTTTGCATTCATAAAATATGATATTTAGCTTGTTTTGTATTGTGAAAAATGCAAATTTTGCATAGTTTGGCAAGGAATTGTTGAAAGCAAAATATTTGGCTTCTTTTCCCGCGCATATATCATATTTTGCATTTTAAGCACCACGGAAGAGTATTAGCGAAACAGGTTAAATTCCTCTCGTAAGAGCTTAGCAGGTATTACTACAGACTGCGGAACACACACAGACACACACACGTCCTAACCACATGTAAGAGATGAAAATATCTCTCAAGTAGTAATAATAAGCCTAAAGATCCGGCTCGAAGGACCATTCCGCTTGTCATCAATATGTCCTATATGTTAAGAGTAATAGTAAGAATCAATAATTCCTGGCAGAGCTTAAGCTCACACATTGGTAGTAGCTTCACCATGGACTACAAATATAAAAATCCCTATATTGCAACATACATATTTCCAAGGAGGATCTCACGTTTTGTGGGTCATTTCTCATATCGATGTCTAGCTCCATCCCTTGGGACTGGGACCGGCAGAGAGAGAAAGAGAGAGAGAGAGAGACAGACAGAGAGCGGATCTGATGGAGATTTGAATAGTGGAAATAAGTAGAGTGTCCTTCCTAGAAAACCAACATCCGAGCCGGCTACATGTCCCACTCTATAAAAAGTAATGTCATCATGTAGCACACTCTACTATTTTCTATTCCCTCCTAATGGTCAACTCTTCCGTGGTAATCTGGCGGGCTCACACACACACACACACACACACACACACACACACAATAAATACGTAGATTTGTCCCTTGCAAACTTTCCTCCAGCCATGCGCTCCATTTAAATTACATTGAGAGTCTTTGAATGTGCAGTGTTTTTCTCCAACCCTGCACTGCAGTTTCCCTTTAATTTCTTTTTCCCTTAGGCACTTTTGCATACACATATTTACGTTACGTATATGATTTTGTATGGAAGGGAAGAAATAAATGGCTAGAGCCCTCCACGGCTTATTGGTTCCCGACCATGTATCACACTACAACCATGTCACTTGTCATCCCTCCCACCCTCACCTGAATATTGATGAGACATTTCCTTGTTAGTGTCTCACCCACAAATTCCCATTTTAAATACACCCAAGGTTGCGTATAGGAAAACCTTTTGGAATTTCACCATTTCCCTCTTTCTCTCTCTCTCTCTCTCTCACTGACCATTCTTCACTAATGATTTTAACGATATTTAAATCCCTCACATTTCCTTTCCTTTCATGTACATACATACGTAATTATTTCTAATATATTTGTACATATGTATCTCCATGTATTAACATACAACAGTATAAGTACAATCAGAAATGTAGGCCTTGAATAAAATTTGTTTACTTCCTCCATATTTTTGTGCAAACAAAAAAGGAAACAATTTGGAAAACTAATTTATTTTTCAAATTCCCTCAATATAGGGACGCAGGTAAATGTGTATACAATTTACATATGTACATTTTTTCCATGTACTAAAACCTTATTGGTGAAATAAAAAAATGGTCTTGCAAAAATAGAGAAGAAAATTCTATGAAAATATATAAGGAATAAGCACTGTAGGTGAAGGTATGAAAAATTAATGTAAAACAAACACATAAATATGTACATACAATGTATTTAAATATAGGGAACCCAATTTTGAAAAATAAAATTATTTTTTGGATAAAATATCATGTGAAAAATCTGGGTTGCATTTGGTAAGTAAAGCTTAGAGGGGGGGAAAGTTGGTGGAAAGTTAAGAAGCCGTTTGCTAGGCCCATAGAATTAGCGTATATATCAAGGCACTTTGGTCCTTCGACCTTTGATAAGGTGCATGTGTATGGGTTGAGAGATATGAATATGGATATTTGAGAATTTTAGCATGTGGAAGGGACGAAAAGGAGAAAGTGAGAGAAGGGACGTGGAAAAATGATGTTGGTCGGAGAGAGAGAGAGAGAGTTGGAGGGCAAGTGTGTGTGTGTGTGTGGAGCTTTAGAATGTGCGCATGGAATATATGAAGTTTTGCCAAGAGCCGTAGTGTTTCTATCCCTTACTACGTTGCTCCATTCCATTGGCATCCCGTTAGTTCGCTTTTGCTCTCAGTTCGTAGCCCATCATTATTATCACGCTCATCTCTTCTGATTCTTGCTTGAGAGAAAAGAGGAAGACTTGAAAGTGCTCCAATTTCGTCTCTCTTTCCGCCACTACTCTAGAAAATCTCTAGGAAATCTCAAGTGTAGGAAATTTGTTAAAAAAGAAAGTGTTTCGTAACATTTTACCTTCAAAAAATAAGAGAAGAAAAGTAAGAGAGAGAGGAAAAATTGAAGAAGTGTGTGTGTGTGTGTGAGGAGGAGGAAAGGAAAGGAGAAAAGTAAAAAGGCGAATCTATCGGGCCAATTTCGTCTTTGGGGAAATCCCCGGATTACACCTCAATAATCACTTGATCTTCTTTACCTTCTACAATTCTCCTTGTATTATCATCATCCTCGTATATATTTCCCTCTATATGGAACTACAGACAAGTTTTCTCCTCACTACAATTACTTGTATGTGAGGTAAGAGCAACTCCAGCCACAAATTGCAGACTCATCGGAGCTTCGAGAGTGAGTCAAATCCTGGGGAATTTCTTTCCTTGAAGGGAATCATCCAAATAATCAAAAGGACGTACATTTTACGAAGGAAAGGAATTGGGGAAAAAATTCGAGATACTTTTTCAAGACATTTTTCCCCACTTTAATATCCACTCAAATATTCATAAAGGAAGGAGAAACGGGAAAAACAAGTGATTTTTCAAGGATGCTCACAATAGACAATCCCAGGAAGAAATTGTACGCAGAAATGTCGGAGAAATTTCATAATTTACTTGAAATCCGTAAAATTTGTCAAAATCAAGAGGGAAAAATTTCCCTATACGAGTGAAAAGGATAAAAGGGGGGGGGGAAATATTTGGAAGAAATTTACCCTTGAAATTTTACCACAACAGGACAAGATTTTTTGGAAATTTTACGGTTGACAACTTTGTGAAAATTTAGGGCTGGAAATTTTTTCCAACAAAGAAATTAACTGGGAAAATGTAAAGTGACATTTTGAAAAAAGCAACTGGTAAATTTTGTGGCAAATTTGGCTGAGGAAAAGCTTTGTGGGAAAAAACACGAGGGAAAATTTGGGAAATTTCCTGGGAAATTCAATCCTTTTACAAGAAAATATTGGAAATGTTTGAGTGAATTTGGTATTTAAATTCCGAGAAAATATGAGGATTTGAACAAAGTTGTGGAATTTGGAGTAAAACTGTAAAAAAGAGGGGAAAAACCTTGAAACTTTTTGTGAATAAAAAATAAATTTGAGAGAAAAAAAAGGGAGAATCAAGAAGACTTTAGAATTAAAGTGATCTGTGCGTTTATCTTAGGACTTTCTCTCCCTTGCTTCTCTCCAAGAGCTCAATGAGAGGAGAGACTTTACATTGATAGAAAGAGAAAGAAAGAGTGAAAGAGTGGGAAAGAGAGAAAAAGTATTTTCCTTAGCGCGGTTGGCCAAGTCTGTAAGATTTATATGAGAAAGTCACCTCCATAAATCACTCGCTTTGTCGTCCTCTTCCTCACATCACATTTCCTTCGTAATTAGTCAAATTAAGTCGAGTGGAAATTCCCAGAAACTTTCTTTTTCTCAGCCAATAATATTCTCCTCATTGAAATCTCAACCAGCTGGAATTTTCTCTCTCCAAAGTGTATATTTCTCATCCGAAATGACTATAACCCGAAGTTAGCACATTTGTTTTAAATTTTTTTAAAAAAAACTTTTTAAGAAAAAATCTTCATTTGGATCATCACAAAGTTAATTTCATTAGACAAAAGGCTCCGGCTTTATAAGTAAGCAAGTTTTTCTGGGACAGCGAGAGAAAAAAAATTTGAGAGGGGAAGAAAGAAAAAAAGAAAACTGCAATGTTTATCAATGAAGACACTGACCTGTGAATAATATTCTTGGCAAAGTTTTCCCATTTATTTTTTCCCTCTTCAGCATTCATGATTTTGGCAAAGAATCAGTGACTTTTTCCATAAAAAAATATTTTCCAAGGACTGTAAAAGGGCAAAATTGACGGGGAATCCAAAAGGAAAAGGAAATTCAAGGGGAAGTGTTATTTCCCAAATTTTATTTTCATTCTCTCTCACTTTCATCTCACAAATAAATAATAATTTCCTATTTCAAAATACGATATTTTGCCAAATTTTCCATAATTTTTCTTTTCTCCCTTGAAAATACTAAACCCATTTCTATTTACAAGGCTCCTTAAATTAGGGTAAAATTTCTTACCTCATAAATCTTTTGAAAACTTTGGTCCTTGAAAATTGTCAATTTTTTTACAACCTTTCCCGAGGAATTCTGTAAAAATTCCGGGAAAATATTTTTTTTGAAAATCCCCATAAAATTTCGTTAAACTTTGACGTGTATTTGATTGGTTAATCAAGATTTCCTTGGAAACTAAAAATGACCTGGAAATTTGACTAAATAGAAGAAACTAATTGGAAAAAGTGCGCCCAAAATTGAAGAGAAAAAACAGTGAGAAAATAATTTCGGTTAATTGGGAAAAAATTTGAACAAAAAAAAATTAACGTTTTCTTCTGTGATTTTCCCCCATTTGAAGAACATGTGGAAATTTGTGTGATGAACTGGAATTGGAAAAAACGATGATGACGGCTAAAAGGAGCAAGTTGATTTGCCTCAGCCTTCACTTGATTCTCTTGGAGATTCTCTTTTATGGTAAGATAATATCAATTTCATATCGTTATTATCATGAGGATTTTATTAAATTTAAAAAAAAGGAAAAAAATGACCATAAAAAAGTAGTATCTCGTCCCCGGAATTTTAACTCAGTCTCTGCTAAAAACTATGGGGAAAAGCTCATCTTAACCATTTATACTTCGTCAAATCTGCCCTTTAGCTCATATCGTATCCATTAAAGCTGGTGAAGAAGGTGATGAGCCGACATTTTCTTCCTCTTGGGCTCTCAACAACATCCTGTAAATTCAGCAGAAAAAAGTCCCGTCTATCTTTTTCTCCCTCTTGGTCTTCCAGGCTAATTTCATGAATTGTTTACGATAACTCCCATCTTAATATGATTTTTAAGGGTGGATGGAAAAGAGCTTCTCTCCGTATATCTTTTTCCTATCATCAAATTTTATATGTCATTTTCTCCCTCATTATCCGGCTCTTTATTTGGGGATGGCTATGTTTTTTAATTAAAACTCGGAAATGACTTTGGCGGCTCAGTTTTATTCTCAAATTTATTTTAACAGGCTACTTTTTATATCATGGGAAAAAATTATTTCCCCTTTAAATACACCTCCCCCTTTGGATCTTACAGCCTGTTCATTTGAATAGTTTTACCATAACACTAAAACACATTTACTCGTACACAATTTTCCCTTTTAGGAGTAAACGTCAAATTCAGTGTTTTTGACGCGAAATTTTTGAAAACATTTTTATTGGAAATTACAAATTTTATCATGGATGCGAATTCTGAGGGAGAATGTTTTTAGGCATTTAATTTTAGGGGAAATATTTTTGAGCATGAAATTCACAGGAAAATGTTTTTTTAGTGTGGACATTTTGGGGGAAATACTTTTCAGCGTTGAAATTTTAGGGAAAATTTTTTTAGTATGAAAATTTCAGGGAAAATATTTTTTAGCATGGAAATTTTAGGGAAAATATTTTTTAGCATGGAAATTTTAGGGAAAATATTTTCCAGCGTGAAATTTCATGGCAAATATTTTCCAGCGTGAAAATTCATGGACAATATTTTCCACGACGGAATTTCAGGGGAAATATTTGTCACTATTAACTTTTCCACAGATTTTTAGGATGAAATTTTGTGGAAAATCTCAAAACCATATTTACAATAATTGGTCCATTAAAATTCATTTTCTTTTGAGAAAATTGTAAAATGAAGAAAAGATGGAAAAATTTGGACACAAAAAAACCAGAGATAGGAAAAAAGCATGGGAAAATGCTCTGCACACGTTTGGAATGACCATGATAGGATTTAAGTAGGGTTCGCCCGTAAATCAAACTCTTCTTTGCTCTCGCTCTCTCTCTCTCTCTCTCTCTCTCTCTCTCTCTCTCTCTCTCTTCCCCCTTCCTCACAAGTCACTTCATATTCTTTATGGACTCCTCCATGCATTACTGTAGCATTGAGGAGACTGTAGAGCCCACATATACAGACCTACCTTGTACAAACAGCCCTTCTCACATGATTCACTTGGGCTCAAGGTATTAGCTTGGATTACACACTTGGAATTTTTTGATTAAGCTCTGATTTATTATCGAAACGTCTCGTCCTTTAATTTTTTAACCACCACACAACTCTTTCAAGAGTTCCTCAAACGTATCCTTTTTCTCCAAGAAACAGGAGACGCAGAGCTACGAAACATGTGATTACATACACTACCGCGTCTGCACACTCGATAGCATTGCGGGTCAAGGAGAAGATGAAGACATGAAGATGATACCCTCATTCCCCTAAATCATGAGCTTTTTTCCCTCAAAGCTAATGCAATAATCACTCACTTCACAATTTCCTCCTTCCTCCAGCACACGTCCATTTATTCTAGAGCATACGCCCTTATTTCCTCAAGAATGTGAATTATAGTGTGGACGCCAAGAAAAAGACTTTACCGTCTTTATCGCCCCAACAAAAATCATCTCAAAATTATTTCCCCGCATCCTCCAGAGTACAAAATCATCCAAGTTTATTTAGCATATTTTGCATTTTGATCATATTTTAACTATAGGAATAAGTATATAATAAGTACAGAAGCTATTTAGCAGAAGGAGGAAGAATTTTCACTTAGCGTCTTTTGCATTTTAAGGAAAACCCAATTTGTAATTCCCATTCCGGCTTATGTAATATGAAAAGTAAGGAATTACATTTAGCGTCTTTTGCATTTTTAGAGCCAACTTATTCATAAATGTGAGGAAATAGAATATAAGTGGGTAGGAGAATTTTTTAGCTCCTTTTGCATTTTAACACTCCAATAAAAGCTCTTCTTGATCCGTGTTGTACGCGTGAAAAGCAATGTTTATCTGGATTTTTGGGAGAAATCCTCTGTTGACTTTTCTCCCTCCCTGCCAATAATGCTTGTATTTACTTTTATAAAACCCCTTGCCATTCACTTGTTCAATGTAAACATACATAGTGGGAGAGATGGAGAGACACCCACGCAGGCACTTTACCCATTTCCAACAATTTCCTTCCGTAATAATTGTGTAAAGCTTATGAAAGTAGGGAAAAAGGGCGGAATTTGAGCCTCTATCTCCCTTTTCAAAAGAGAACAAGATGGGTTGAAAAATTTAGGAGAAGAATAATTTAAGTGAACCTCTCCTCTACCATCCCATAACAGCTGCGGCAGCGGCTTGTGGCCAGAAGGGAAAATAATTCTGATGATGAGCATGTGAGTGTGCCATGTCATTGACAAAGCTCAGTATTTATTTCCCCAAGAGAGATAAAAATCTTGCAAGGGTTTTAGCCCAATGAGACTCCCACAGAATTCTCTCTGTGTGTGGAATGGAAGGAAAAACAGTGCGAGAGAGAGAGAGAAACGGAAATAGCCACAATCATTTCAAGTATAAAGTAAAAATAAGTAGCTTTAGTACTCAACTATACAGTCTACACTTCCCCCATGAACAATTCACAGAGAGCATGGCTTTACGAATTTATTTTCTAGACAATCTTATTTTTTACGAGCTTAGCCCTTTTTCTCAGCATTTGTCTCAACCACAAAAATTACTCTCCTCCAAATGTAAAACACTCCATTTTTTTCTCACATATCCAATAGCATTGCTTCGAAATAGTTGCTAATCCAATAATTAGCTTTTTTTTACAATTTTTATAGCAATTAATATCCATGAGATCAACTGTATAAAAAATGCAAAACACGCTATTTTTCAAATTTAGCTAAACTGCAAAAAAAAGTTATATCCATAAAATCATCATTATAAAAAATGCAAAAGACGCTATTTTTAAAATTTCGCTTAAAATGCAAAACACGCCATTTTTAAAATTTTGCTTAAACTGCAAAACACGCCATTTTTCAATGTTTGCCCAAAAATGCAAAACACGCTATTTTGGCAAAGAAACTAATTGTAACGGATGAGTTTCCATGCATATTGGAACTATAGAAATAAATCAAGGTCCATAAGTTTTATGCAATTCTTCCCAACTTGACAAGTTTCGGAAGGAAATAAAAGTTAAAGGAGCGCGCGGGAACAAGGCAAGTACAAACATTTACATACATGACATAAATTAATGTGAGCGAGGCTGGGCTTGTAGGAAAGGAAGAAAAGTGAAGGTTTCTATTCTCCATAGTTCCATCAGTCCTTCACATACATACGTACTTCCCCCATTTATTTGCCCATGTCCTATCTCTATACATTTGCCTCACTCATATGGAGGAGAATTAGCAGGGATTGGAATGAAAAGGCTTCATTAAATGGTCCTAGCCTTGATAGTATTGAGGATGAGAAACTTAGATTATTTAATCCTTCCCTTCTATTTCCCCACACACAACCCTTCTATAAATCCAAGGCTATGATATTTTTCAACAAATTCTCAAATTCAAAACAAGCTAAATGTCAAGATTGGAGAGAAATTCCCTCTGAAATATTCCCTCCCATCAAATTTAATAGAGGGAACGATATGTGGATGAAAAGGGAAAACAAGGGCAAGGATATAAAGCTAATAAATGTTCATTATTTCCAGTGTAATTCTACCGGAAATTAATTTCCAGTGGTCAGGCTCCTATTATATCTTTGCTCAAATACTTTGTTCCCTATTTCCGCTCACAACTAATTTACTCCAGCTATTTTTTTACAACTTTATTATTTTCAGCACAAAGTCGGCTCTTTCATTAAATATTACATATCGTCGGCTAAAGTGCAAAAGGGACTATACGCAGACACCGCTTATACATAGTAGCGCATGTTAATTCCCGTTTAAGAGATTTCTGCGTTTAGCCCCTTTTGCACTTTAGCCGACGATATATTGTACTCATTGAGTCGGAAATTAACTATGAAACCCCCCATTTTTCTGTGAATAAAAAATATTCGTACGCAGGTCAATTGACCCATAACCCTTAAAATTTCCTCTAAAATATTACAAGTCTAGAATATTTAAAGCTATGGGGTTGTAACTTGGTGGAGGCGTCCAAGGTCAAGTTGAAAAATGATTATATTCTTTTATTTCCAAAAAATCCTTTCCTGACCATATGTAAGCATATAAAATTTGGAATTTCAATAATCCAGAGTTTTGCAATTGTAAGAGGGAACAATTTGTAGGAAAAAACCTACTCTTTTCTCATATGCAAAAAAAGTCAGTGTAAATTAAAATATTCCCATTATCTCGGACATTTTACAATAAATTGAGTCCTCCCTTGCTTTTTTTCATCCCAAACTAATGAATTCAACGAGAGGAATAAAAATGCAAAACACGCTATATTTCAGGTCTGGCTCCCAAATGGAAATGAACATGTTGATAAATTGAAGGATTTTAATGTTAAGGAAATGCTAATGTAAAAATTGAATGGATATTCAAATCCCCGCCATTATCTCATCCGGACCCAAATGAGAACTGGTGCTTGACAATAATAGAGCACGAGGCCCAATTCGTTCCGCAGATCCCCACCAATTAGCTCCGGTCATTGTGTAGAGCTTGGCTTGAAAAGCTGTAGCAACTTACATATGCATTTATATACTTTGCTCTAGTATAGGAAGGAAAGGAATTAACTCAGAAAGAACTTACGCACTCAAGACACACACACACACATGCATACGCAGAGAACACACGTCCAAATGAACGTCCCTAGGGAAAATATACGCCTGCATTTAACTACACATGTATTTATCCTGAAGCCCATACATTTCACATACACAAGTCTCCTCCATAAACCTTTGAAGTTACAGGTAGTACTTTGAAAGGAGCTCGAAACGAATAGGACTGGCTCAAAGGCATAGGGAAAGGATTAAAAGAGTTGAACAGCGTATTAATTCCGAGTGAAGAAGTGTGTGGGGAGGAGGGTGGGAAGCATTAATTAGGACTTTGTTCCAGCCATCAAGTGCTACAGCTTCATGTTGAAAATACAAAAGGAATTCATACCTCGGCTCTGCTCTGCTATCAAAGCCAACGGCTATAATTCCTTAACTGAAGAAATGTTATCCAAAAGAAATATTCCCCCTTCAAATTCTACCTTTATTCTCCCATACCTTTATTCCTTATTATTTTCTCCCTGGCTAGAACATTTCCCCACAAACCTCCTTGTAAAAAACTCGGGCTAGGAATGGACCCTGGACAAAATCATGGGAGATCCAAGTATGAGAGAAAACCGAGAACATTTTTATGGGGAAAAAACTTGCAATTTATCCGTTAAAGTTGGTAGGGGGAGAGGTTTTTCCGAGAAAAAGTGGTTGGAAGTAATCTAGACGAAAATCATGGTTTAGAGAGAGAAAAAAGGGGGAAGGGAAAAAATAAAAAAGAGAAAGTAAAAGTGGAGAAAATGGAGAGTTAAAAAAAGGGAAAATGTCATTTGGGAGGTTGATATGATTACTAGCATAGTAATGACATGGGTTGGTCGAGGGATTCCAAGAGTAGAGAGAGAGAGAGAAAAAAAAAAGGAACAAAGATTCCTTGCCTTGTTAGAAATGATGAATTTTTAACGAGACTAAATCGAATCCTGGTTTGTTTACTCTTTCTACCCTTTTCTTTCTTACTTGCTTTCTCTCTCTCTCTCTCACTCCCTCCATTTTCCAATGATTCAACCCGCTTCCTTTTCTAGCGTCAAGAAACGTAGTAGAGTCAACTGCACTTAACCTTTCAGTCTCGCAGTTTGACTTTCTCGCAAGGGTTTACCTGTTTATTTTCACTTGACTTTCTCTCTCTCTCTCTCTCTCTTTTCTCTTTGAGCTTTTCCCTCGTAACCCCGAACGTTATCTACCTACTCCTTTTTTATTCTTTCCCCCCGCATTTTGTCTCTTACTTTATACTAAGGTCCATGTTTCCTTTATGTCTCTTTCTCCTCCTCCTCCTCGTCCTACTCCTCTTTTTAGGCCTCTGCACGTCTCACTTCCCTCTGTCCTTGCTCAGATAAAATGCTCAACTTACTTTGATTGAGTTGACTTTTTAAAGTGAGTAGAAAGTTGAAGTTGACTGGAGTGGCAGTTGATGCTCGTGTTTACTCACTTTTATCATTACTCGCTTCATGCTCACTTCGGGACACAAAGGGAGTGGTGCGGGAGCGGAGCACAAAGAATTCATGGCTCCTTGGAAACCAAGGAAGGGTTAAAGTGCAAAAGAGGCCAAGTGAGTTTTTTGAGCAAATTGGTAAATTTAAGTGACTGGAGTGTCCCTGGATATGTACGTGCATGTGCGTGGGATGGATATGCAGGATAAAGTGATTCCTTTCGAGGGGAAGGGAAAGTTTTTACAAGGAGAGGGAATTTACGTGGAGAAAGTCGGATCCAAGTTTTATTTTCCTAGCTACATTTTACCTGTGCTGTGGAGAGTAAGAAGATATGGTTGTTTGGGGATGGGGAAGCTTTTTTCCTCTCTCTCTCGTGGTGGTACTCCTCTTCTGAGCTTTCTCTCTCTCTTTCGCTCTCTCAAATGTCATTCAATCATTGTGAAAGTTTTGCCATTTCCTAAAGTAAATCCTTTTTAAAACCTTTCTCTCACTCCAATCGCTCAATCCATCTTCACTCCAAGTCCGATGCATATCCATTTGGTGGCCTTATACATGTAGACTTTACCTGGTATTTTTATAGAAAATGTTCTTAGAGAAAGCAAAGTTGCGTATAAATTGTTTGTAGAAACGGTCATGTTCCCTCATCCGAGACCTTTCTCCACTCCTCACCCTCCCCCTCCCTCACTCTATACTCTCCTTCTACTCTCTCTGGTCAACATCTTCACTCCTTTGGGTCAACATTTCTGCCCTACTTTCACCTACTTTCACTCTCTCAATCCTTTTCCCAAGATTTTTTTTTCCAACAAGGAGGAAAATATATACGAGTCCATTTACTCCTTGAATAAAAAAATAGCATGGAAAAAAGTGGGATTGAAAAACAAACTTCCCTCTAATGTACATTTTACATTATTGCTACTAAGGATGATAAAAAAATAGTCTTCTTTAAAATTCCTTGACTTTCTCCCTCACGTACATATCACAGCTTTCCAGTACATAATAGATTAGTGGAGTAGAGGTAGGAGGAAGTGGGTTGGAAGTGGGACACATTTTTTTCCTTGGATAGGAAAAAAAGTGAAGAAGACCTATTGGTAGAGGACGGTTGCAGGACTGGATCCATGTGTCGTAGGCATGTGTGAATTTATCCCTTGACTTGGCTCTTTTGAAGGACTTTTTTTTCTGGAGAAAACCTTCATTTTTTCCTGGGGAAAAGGGAAAGAGAAAGGAGAGAGAGAGAGAGAGAGAGAGAGAAAGCGAGACAGATCTTGCATTTCACCACCACCATTGCAATCTCTGTGGGGACTGCACTTGACGGCTTCTCAGCCTAAATATGCCAGCTACAGACCCATGTTTTTAGTTATATAAATATACATGGAAAAATACTTATGTAGTAGAGAGAAAGTCTGGAATCCACAGATGAAATTATCTTAGCTCCCAGCAATATAACATCTTGAGCTTCTCAGGAAAGGTAAAAAATATCATGTTCCTTTCAGAATATCCATGTCATCAGATCAGACCCACAAACCCAGATTTCTAGGGGGAGAGCTTTCTCAAAAGCATGAGCTTTCTCCAATAAAATACCAAAGAATTGTTTACAAAAAAAATTACAAGTTTTCCTCTCCAATTAAAAAGTACATAAAAAATAGCAAAGAAAATGTAAAAAATTAAAGTACATTTTATCATGTCAAAATTACCACGTTAACTTCCACGAGCTTTGTGAAAGTACTCGTGAAGGATGTAAGAGAAAGAAAATTGCAAAAGCTGTTTTTTTTGTATAAAAAAATATGAGGAAGAAAAAAAGGCTAAAAACTACGCTGTTCTTATTGACGTTTAAATTTCCTCCCAGCCATAATGATGATGATATTGTTTGGGCGAAAATAGTATGTAGTAGCGGAAGAAAGGGATTTTACTTAAGAAAAAAGGGGAGTGAAAGTTCTGTATTGATTTGACGTTGATGTTTTCCAAGAGAGAATGAAGAGAGGGAAAGAAAGCGGTCAAGTCATGGGTCAATAATGGGACGGTTGCATGTTCACATGCGAAACATGGCAAATGTCAAGTGCCAAGAGCAATTAATTATTATTTGTTGTTGTTCTTCCTCGAAAACAAAATGGAAATTCAATTTCACAAGTTACTCCTTCAGAAACTTGGCTACGTCTTTCTTTCTCTCTCTCTCTCTCTTTGAAAATAAACTACCTAAAAATCTTATACTTGCCTCACTCTGCAAAAGTGCCTTAGAACTTTCACCCAACTTTCTCCTCCCTTTCCTACAGCACTTTCTCTCCAAGAATCCTCCTCCTCCAGAGCTTTCTCCTCTTTGAAGTATACCGACGAGCGTAGATATCTTTAGAGACTTTTACCAATTTCCCTGCATAAATAAATTTCGAGAGAGAGAAAATCTACAAGTCAAATTTCTTCCCAAAAAATGATGTTCCTACAAAAAAGAGAGGAGCCTTTTCATTGGAATGACATAATAAAATTCCAAGTCCTTTCCCACTCACGGTCGCCTTATGGTAAACAAAAGTTTAATTACAGAGCAAGGTCCCTCATGAAAGCATGGCTTAAGGAAATTTATACGGAAATTATACATGTACATAGCTTTCCATAGGGAATTTTCTCCCCTTTCTTCATGTATCTGAGGGGAAAGAGGATCATAGAAGAAAGAAAGGGAAGACAAAGCCTAGGACAAAAGAAAAGTGTCTACATTACCGTAAAATCGAATGTCAAGTTGACTGGAGATAAAACTAAAGGAATAGCAATCCCACCACAGTTGCATCCTCAATTGACTCACCATTGTTATTTCTACCTACCTACGGACTGCTAGGAGTTAAAAGGAAAAAGGAGGATATGATCCTCCACAGGAAAATGCAATCTCAGGGAGTAATCCGAAGAAATCTCTTTCCCTTTTTTTTACTCGAAATCTTCTTATAAAAGCAGGTAGCGTGACCTCAAGAATGCCCAATCATATCCTGTGGTACTTAAATATGGAGATGGTCCGCACGTGAGATTCCTCCTTTTTATACGTCCAACGTCCATTTGTTAATATTACCCTTGCATAGATTCCCTCCTCATGGAGAAAGTCCAATAAAAGGGAATTGCTCCTTTTTTTACAACTTCACCCTTTCCATAACCTCCTGATATTTTGATTTAAAACACTCCATTCAAATTTACTGCCACTTTTCCTCCTTATTTATGACGCCTATACACTCTATTTATGTAAAGGAACTTTCAGAGCGTATTTATTTAATTGATATCATTTTCACCCTTGTTTTGTAATTACAAATGAGGCTTGGAAATTCACATGAGTAAATTGAAGTTTCGGCCTTGGGAAAATTGTAGAAACTTTATCCAAACTTTAGAGAGTTTTCAAACGTTGGCTCACAAGATAAGTTTTTCCTACAAGTTAGACACATGCTTTGGAAAATAAATTGCTAGAATAAGTTGAGGTCATGCAGTTATAATTGTATTGCTCATGGTGAGTTTCCCAACTTTTCCTACCCATAGAGCAAGTAGGAGGAATGGAGTGGAGGAATTAATGAGTGTATTTTGTCAAATGTGAAAAGATTGTAGTTGAAAATTCTCATTAAGCTTTGAATTATGTGTGTGTGTGTGTCAGTCAAGTGGATTGTTTTCAAAAGGTTTCTCAGAATTATTATATGTTTTCAATGAGAATTACTATTTAGAAACTAAAAACATTTTTAGCTAGAACTGCCAATGATTACAGGCATGTGTGGATGAGATGAAGTTCTGGCTCTTTGAAATTGTACCATAAATGTTTAATGGTAGGAGATTCACATGAAAAAAATGTAATGTACAATTTATGGTAAAATCCATTCAAGTGTGTTTCGCGTGTGTTTTGCATTTGAAATGGATGTGACTTTTATGTATGATGGATTTTAGTGTGATATAATTTTGATCCCATGTAACTTGTATAGATAACATTGAATTATAAAAGAATTGAGAGAGGAAATCTGTTGTGATCTCACCCTCCTCTCATTGGATTGATTATAATTTTTTTGACTTCCCCCTTGAAAAACCAAATCCCTGGAGATGAGTCCTATAGTGAAATAGACACTTGTCGGGGAACAATAGAAGAGCTATGGGCCCCAATGATAGGGTCTTTCTATAGATGCAATCCTCATATTATTGGGATCACATGCTCTCTCTCCATTTATAATTAGATAAAAGGGACGCTTTAGAATTTTTTCCCCCTTCTCATTCCTTGCCTCTAAACTTGAGCTACAATTGATGAGTGAGGGATGGGAGTGGAAATGGCACCTGGAAATGATATTGGGAAATCTCACTATCTCCCTCAATCCTTCACCTGACTCGGGCTTTCTGTAATAGGCACACGCCTAGTACTTACTCTTTCCCTCTGTATTCTTATGGGGCTCTTTGTCAGGATGGGTGTTTCTCTTCTTCCTTCCAATAAGTTTCTATGTATTTGTAGTACATGGAAGGAGTAGTTGGAGTTGGGACTGCTCTCAAGTTAAGTGCTCCCGTATGTTATGAGGAAATTCCAGGAACTATCTTTTTCAATGTGTAGGAGTTGGAGTGTGTGTGTTTTGTGTGTGTGTGTTTGTGTGTGTGTGTGTATGGGTAAAGGTGCTATTTATAGATGTATTAAAGATTGGAATGCTATTCCATCCCACAATCTCTACTACTACTGGATTTCTCTAATAGAATTGAGAGGAGTTGGGCTATAATGACACACGTAAGGAGAGAGCATTATAGAATATACATTAAGAGAAATTAATGGATGTGAAGGATTGGGATAACTGAGAACCGCTCAAGAGTCAACATCTCACACATTTCCATCCACTCCATTATTCCAAAAGGAGATTGAATAAATGCATTATTGCCCTAGGTTTTTTTTTTTACAGTGCACTGCTCATTCCATTAGCTTCGTCTGGATTTTTATATATTTCTATACATGCTGTGTACTTTTACTTGGGGGCACTTTATAAGACAGGAGAGGAATGCATAGGGTTCACGTGAATTCATGTGTAAGCCTTGTGTTTGAAGATGCCGGTGGGTAAGGTAGAATTGCAAATAAAGGAAAAACTCTTGTCTTTTTCCAAAAAATCCTATATTTCCCCCTTGAGTTCTATAGCGTTTCCCTACCTGAATTTTTTCTTGACTATAAAAACGATACTGTGCAATTTTTTCACATACTTTTGTCAACTTATCTTGCGAGTGCAGGGGTGCTAAAAAATGTCACCTTTTGACGAGAGAGAAAGTGCTTATAGAAAGAGTTTATAAGAACTTATTGACTCTTTTTGAAACGTAGGAAAAAATAAGGAGCATTTTGTAAAGTACATACTGAGGATAGGATATTTGATCAAAGACCTTTTTTCTATTGTAGCAATCCCCTCTATACTTTGTATATGGGAGCAGCCATGTAGTAAAGAGTCATAATAAATCACGGGGCTATATTTAGACCGCCCCTACAATGTAAACGTAAATGTACATTTATTTATTACCACATTTAGAACAAAGGCAGTGATTACATAAGACTCGCACATACGGGTAAAAATAATCCTTCCTTCCTCCACATTTCCTTATGAGGACAATGATGGAGGAAAAATATGAGAAATTGTATACACTTTTTACACGTACACGTTTACAAATTAAATAAATTATTACATATAAAATAATAACAAAATATATAGAAAATAAATAAATAGATTTCCCTACCCTACCAAATTCCGTACATACATAAAAAACTCATTATACGATCCTATCCTTGTAAATGGATCTTCTCCCTGTATGTATTCACTCGTAATTTAATTACCATTGTATTGATGATGGATTAAGAGTCCAAAGGAAATAGGAACAAAAAAAGGGAATGGATGAAATCCTGAGTAATATATATGTAATGCGGAGTATTATAAGAATAAAAAAAATCCCATTGCATGTCCATCGGATGAAATCAACTTGAACTGCATGTGCATTTCCATGCTAGAATACAAATCAAGTGTATGTAGATGGGCGGCTGTGAAGGATAGACAGACTCTCCCCTTCTGAGCAAGGAGGTCGACCAGTGTTTGTGACAAAGGTCGATGGAGCGAGTAAAACACATTTGGGTTGTCCACTGGACCATCAAAACATAACATTTGCAGAGGTTTCATCCTCCGCATCCTTTTGACACAAAAGAAATGGAAAAGGTAACTCGATGATGCAGACCAACTACTACACACTACTGCTCCTGCTACGACTACTCTCACAATAGAATCCCTTTGTGGTGGCTTCCATCCATCCACTCCATGCCGATTTGTCTCCGTCTATTTACTCCTCACATTTACATACGGTCATATACATATGGAATTCTACCAATCCTCTTCCCCTACTATTGCTCTTCTTTTGACTAAAGCAGGAGCAGCTCACTCTCTCTCTCTCTCTCTCTCTCTTATGTTGAGTAACTACAAAAGCTTAACTTTTTCAGAGAATCTTACCATTTTGTATACAAACACACACAAATCCATGCATCCATTGAAAAAGAGGGAGATGGAGAGCAGAGTGCATAGAAAAGGGTGTGAGGCGATAATGTAGGTTCGTGTCAAGTCGGCTATTTGGGTTGGAGGCTGACAACAAGCCAAAAGAGAAAGTACATTTAGTACATACAATACTACTCTCAAATATACATATGGATTTTATAAGCATGTACATATGTACGTAAGTTAAGGAAATAAATCAACTTTAAACATTCCCAAGGGAGAGCATCCCTTTTGCACAAATCCTTTCCCCTTCCTTCCATAGCCTTTCCCTCACTCACACTTTTTCTCTCTTCTTCTCTCCTCCTCATCTCTTGAACTTTCAAAAAAGACCTATAAACTTTTCTCTTTTCTTTAACCTAACAAACAGGCTTGTTTTTTTGCATGATTGCATATAGCACTTTTCTGGCCTTTTTGAATTGCCGACCTGTGAGCACTCAAAGTTCACTCAGTATAAGCTTTGCATATGGGTGGATTTATTTTTCTCTCTCTCTCTCTTGGTGGTACTGTGAGGAGTGGTGGTTTGGGTGTGGATAGGGAGAAATATGGGAGAGATTGTTGGTTATGTGTGTGTGTGTGTGTGTGTGGAAAGTATAGGAACAAGGTTTCTTCTCATTTTTCTCCCTTTGATGAGACTTTCCCTTGACTTTCTCCATAGTCTTTCTCGGCTCGTAACATATTTGCGAGAGAGAGAGAGAGAGAGGAACGGTCACATGAATTGTGTCAAAGAAAATGAATAAATCCTAGGGAAGGAGTGCCCTCGGGGCTTGGAATTGCTTCTCTCTTCCCAACTCTCATCCTTTATTTCCTTTCACTTTCCTTTCTCTCTCTCTCTTTCTCTCAGACACAAATTTTAAAAGAGAAAGATTCTCACACCATTCCCATCCTTTTTCTCTTCTTCCCTCTCGGGCATTATGTTACTATGTGGAGAGAAAACCTTTGGGAAGCCTACAAATCCACCGTGGTCTCATCCATGGGATTTTTAGTAGTAGAGAGTAAGAGAGAGGGAAAAAGTCCCATCCTGTATTTATCATCATTGCTCCAAATATTTGGGGTCGTTTTCCATGAAAAATTGATTATCCCTTTCTATAGTCTGAAAAATTTTCATAGTATAATCAAGTCCTTCAAAGCCATATTTGCATGTAGGGAGGGAGTGGTATTTAAAATGTGTTGGAATTTCTATTTCCTTTCCCTCTATAGAGCGCTCTATAGTGGGGAGCTCTACCATTGCTTCATAATATATATGCAGAGCATTATATCATCTTTTGGCTATAACTCCTATCTCTTTTCCTGCCGATGAACAAAACAAATTGCCATGTTCAAAGAGCTATGATGAGAATATGAGAGAGAGAGACAGAGACAGTATAGGGAAATCCATCTGTATCTATAAGCTCGAGCCTTTGATCTTTTCTAGTGAGTTGAACACACGTTTTTTTTTGGAACAACTTGAGCTGAAAGGAGAGACAAAATAGAATAGCATGGGGTATCTACAATATACAGTGGAATGGTGGGGACCAAACTTTCAGCCTTTTTCCATATAGAAAAAAAATACTATTTCGGCTATCAAAATCATATTGGATTTTTCATACATGAATGAATTTCAAATGATATGATACTTTTTTTGCGGGGAGAACATTTTCCCTATGTTAGGGCACACTCCGTTGGAATAGAATAGCTTCACAGGAGAAAGTCCTTCAAATATGTCAAATGACAATTCATATTTTGGTTGGTTTTTAAAAGTAATTATTTTTCAGGCTTAAGCATTAGAACCAAACGTCCCTGTGATCATTGTGTGTAATGGTAAATTACTATATGAGAAGGAAAAGTAGCTATGCACGCCCAGTTTTTACCATTCCTTTCCCTATCAACAATTATTCAAATCAGCCTAATTAAAAGGAGTAAGCAATGAAAATCTTTCCAGTAAAATATCACATGGGTCACAATAATTAATGTGCCTTTTATTTATGGCAAAAAGGCGTGTAAAAACATAGAAAAACTGAGAAGCATCTTCAAGCATGTAATATTTCCAAAAGGAAAATTGATCTTCTCACACATGACAATTCCATTTAAAAGCATAGAAAATTACAATGTTCACAAAAGCCTACACAATAAGTCAGCACATAAGTGAAAACAAACATAAATTCTCCAACTCTCACACTTGCATTATCTCAATAGTCAGGCGGTTCTTTGGGATGAGTACAATGGGAGGAAAGAAGAATGAAAATTCTGAGACTCAATCCAAGACAAGAAACTTTTTTTCTCCGACAAAATTGCATGCAAACCAACTTCATTCGAATTTCGTGTTCACTTTAGAGAGAGAGAGAGAGAGAGAGAAACCCTCGGTAGGAAGCAAGGGATCGGAGCAATGTACTAGAAGAAATAGGAAAAACATAGTAGGGAACGATGAAAAAAAGATTGGAAAGTGTAGTTGAGATTAGAGAAGATCAAACCTCCCAAGGGACAGAGAGGAAGAATGAAATGAGGATGCTGTGATGCCCACTCTCTCCTACACAAACCAACATCCTCCCTCACGTGCACACTTGCACACACATAAACCTTTGCGAGTATAACTTTTTTCACTTTCTCTCTCTCTCTCTCTCTTACTCTTTTCCTTACTATCCTCTCATCCGCACTCTCTGCCCTATTTGTGTCTTATATGCGGATATCTAGTGATTTCTTAAAGCTTTTTTTATCCGCATTTCACGTATTTCAGGCCAAAGTGAGGAATTGCTTGGGTAATCTAGACTGAAGGAAGCATTGGAGAAAAGGAGGAACACACCCATTTTGGAGAAGTAAATTCTCTGAGAAATCCCTACTCTCCCTTATACTCTCCAATGGTATGCAATGTATACAGAGTAACTATGATAGGAGAGAGAATGGGAGGAATGTTTGCGTAAGTAATTAAAGAGACGCGAGAGGAAAGATATAAGGGAGAGAAGGGTAAGGAGAGAGAGTGAGAGACAGAGAAAAAGAGCACGCGGAAAAAATGGCGACAAACTTTTCAACACAAAAATCTTTAGAGAGTCGTTTGAGCGGAATGTAAGTGAGCAATTCCAATGCCATTGGTTCCATGAATGGAGGGAGAGAGGAAAAAGTGCATCAAAAGACAAGAGAAAGGAGAAAGTCAAGAAATAGTGGGGAGGGGGAGAAAGTAAGAGAGAGAGAGAGAGAGAGAAAGGCACTTGTACTTGTAAAAAAAAATTCCTAGTGCTTTTTCTCGTCCCGATGTATAAACTCTTCCTGGTATATTTCTCAAAGAGAGGAATAGAGAGAGAGAAAGAGAAAGAGGGGAGAAAGGGGGAAGACATTCTCTATTGAGAATAAAGTGTAGCAGAGAAAATAGTAAAAAGAAAAGAAAATTAAGGACTTTCCCTTGTCCCAACTCCCATCAAAACTAAATCAATTCTGTTTATGCAAATCATTCCCACCCTGGGACCTGTTTTTTTCTCTCTCTCTCCCTCTCTCTCTCTCATGACCATACTTTGAAAATGTTCCCGACAAACACTTCAAAGTCAAAGGAAATAAATGTGAAGGATCCGCTGATGAAAGTCAGTGTACAGTGCAGGAGATAATTTATATAAAAGCTTACATGTAACCACAGACAATTCCAGCATAAGGAAAGCTAAGGGGAAAAGTTAAAAGTGAAAGTGGAGAAAACTTCAAACGAGGAAATTTTCAAAAACTTATGGTTACGCATGAGAGAAAATAAGTGTGAAAATCAGACAGCATAAGTTTAAAGATTTCAGTAGCATTTATATGATGAGAAAACATAGGAGAAAGCGTGGAATTTCTTTTGAAACTTTAACTATAAAATATTGACAAAAAAAGTTAAATATATTTATTATTAAATTCAAAGGAAAAATTTTAGGGCGCAAAATTTTTATTGGAGGTCAAAGTAGGGAGAAAATAGGATAAAGCAGAAGAAAATAAAAGCTTTGTCTAGGGACAAAGCTTTCCTACTAAAAAACAGAGCCTTGGAAGATGCTAACCCAAAATGGAAGGAACTCAGTCAGTGAAAGGAAAAGTTGGAGGGGATTTATACATTAGGAAAGACAGCATTTATGACCTTGCTTGGCCATTTCATCTCGGCTGGGTGAGGTAACTGGAGTGTGAATCTGGTCAAAGATGATATTACTGCAGCTCTTTTAGCTCTTGACAAAAAACTAATGTGAACGGCCCCCAAAGGAATGAATCAAAGAGCCAAAAGGAGTAAAAGTAGGAAGAAAGGATAGATAGGAAAAAATATGAGAGAATTAGATTCAAAGAGGAAAAGAACAAGTTGCAACAATTCTCATTCCATTTTCATTAGCAAGTCTAATCCAAATGACGCTCATTTGCTAGAGAAAACAAGTCCCAATGCAGAATCTCCAATAGAATTTGTTTCATGTACACTTTTTCTATAGTTGGCCATTTGGAACTTTCCCTTTACTTTCTCTTCTATCCTCTCCTTCATTAGAATTTAATGGAGATTGCTCATGTATCTACTCTGCATTTTTTAAAGGGGAATGCACATCAAAAAAATTCCCTGTTTACTACCCTTTTAATTTAAATGAATTTCTCTCCTACACTTTCCCTCGTCAGTGGGCAGAGTATAATGAAGTTTTAAGGGAGAAGCCATTTAAAAATGTAAAATCTTGCCATGGTGGACAAAATTTTGCTCTCCTATCTTCAAACCAGAGTAAAGCTAAAATATATAGGGAAAGACAATTATAGAACTGCAAACAAGTTTTATTTAATTAGAATCCTTGGATTTGCTGCTGAGTTGGCAAGGGCTTTAATGAGGAGAAAGTACAAGATTATCTGAAGATTGCTCAGCTGAAGACGAAGCAAGAAATACACATAAGTCAGCTTCCTCAAGGAATTAATATTTAAATTCTAAGATCCTACAGCACAAGCGTACATACTAATGATGCTTAGGATGCTGCTATAATACCCTTAAAAAGACACGTTATATATGTTTGATGATTTTCGTGGAACTCATTAAGAGTATTTCCACTTCGTGGAGGCGCTTCTTTTCCAACAATTATTATGATTGAGAGATTTTGGTTTATTGGGTTAGAAAGCTGTCAGTTACAGATGCAATTCTTCATCTTGAGAATTTTGCAGCGTTTGCAAGGCGAATAATTCTCTGCCGAGAAATATTAAATATATTTAAACTACATCAGTGCCCGACTTTTCCCGTGTCGATATTTCACAGCCCATATATTTTTAAGCTCTGCTACTTGGGAATTATTTTTGATTGGAACTAATCAACCTGATTGGAAAAGTCCAAAGTGCAAGAAAATATGTAAAGCTGACGTAGGCAAATGAAAATTCCTCAAATTGAAATCATCAGAATGAAATGCAGCAAGAAATATGATGAACGCCGATTTTTGAACCTTGGGAGAGAAAGAAGGTGAAAGCAAGTGAAAGCAGGTGAAAGTAAGTGAAAGCTGGTGAAAGCAGGTGAAAGTAAGTGAAAGCAGGTGAAAGTAAGTGAAAGCAAAACCGAAATTTGAAAGGATATTGAACTAAAGAATAAATTCGAGCTCCAGAAAGCTAAGTAAATGATAGAGATTAGCAAAAGTTAAAAACACGGAGCAATGGAAAAAAGTTAAAAACATTGTCTAAAAGTATCGGATGTAAAACTTACCATAGAAAATTACATAAACCCAAGGAGGAAATGAGAAGAAGGAAGAGAAAAGCCTAAGAGGAAAAGGCAAGGTTGAAATTCCATGAGTATAGCATAGAGGATAAAGGAATATGGAAGAGGAGAAAGTCAGTGGATTAAGGAAGATAAAAAGGGAGAAGCACATATGCGAGCTCTAAAAGCGGTAATCGTGGTTAGAAATACCAAGGACTTTTAGTTTTAACGTCCAGACGTCAAGACAAAACTCGTGCCGTTCAGACGCCACTTTCTCCTACTTCTTCTTCCTCTTCTACTTTTCTTTTTCTCTCTCTCTCTCCCCTTTCCTACATCAAGCTCGTAGGGATTCTAGGCCTGCATTTAATTACGCTTTTTAATTCGAAAATTCCAATAATAAAGTTTGGAAGTTGGTGGGAAAGTGCACTTGAGGAAGAGTCTTCATATTGTATGAGGCGAGGGCAGTAAATGTCGTCAGGAACTGAGAGAGAGGAGAGAGAGAAAAAAAGCTACTGAGGAAGAGAGAGAGACAGAACACTTGCCTTATTGCTTTTACTTGAACGTCGCTTTTACTCATTATTAAATTCTACTCGAGGAATATTTAACCTTTACTCTTATATATCTTCCACTAAATTCTCATACACTCTCGATCTTTTTTCTCTCTCTCTCTCTCTCTACCTCAAAATCCAATTCCCTTCATCCATTTCCCATCTAATTTTTCTTTTTCCCTTCCAGGATCTTCAACTTGGTCGTAAAAAAAAGTGTGGAGAAATTAAATGACGAAACTTTTTCTCTCTTTAAATCCATCCCGTTCCATAAAAAATTCATTAGTCATTATTCCTCAAACTTTCCCACTCCTTAGAATTTAATTCCATAAAATTACTTCCAACAAATTCAATTTTTCCAATAAAAATCCTTCCTCCAATATTTTTCCCTTCCAAGACCTTTCACAATTATTTTCCCCAGATTTTATCATCCTCAAGAAAGTTTATTTTCCCTAAAAATGCACAATTTATATGGGCTATTTTTCATCCCATTCCCCTATAGAATATCCCAGGGAAGGAAGAAGAGTGTGACAAAATCATGCTATTTTTAATTGTTAAATTACTTGCAGAATTTATAGGGCCTCCCTAACTTTCACATGCATCTCAGGGAAAGAGCTAATTGATGGGGAAATGATGATATACTTCCAAACCAATTAGTGCCTGTAATATGAATAATAGGGTGGGAAAAAAGTCAAATGACTCAAAGATTTACGAGAGGGGGAGAGAAGAGACAGATAGGGAAGGGAAAAAGAGCTGTTGATATCTTTTTCCCCCCATGTTTATGTGTTGCTATATCAATGGAGAAAAACAACCAGGCGTTTTCCAGGTACGAGTATAATTTTGTTAGGAGAAAGTCAACTTTCCCCTTTTATAAGGATTAAAAGGGAAATGTGTGGATGATACTAGGAGAGGAAAATAAAGAGAGGGGGAAATCGTTTGACTAGTGAAAGCACACGCAATGAGCTAATTAGTGATTTCCAAGTTCCAGGGAGAGAGACCTGCGGGAGTTACATGTCTCTCCATTTCCTCCTCTCCAGGTACGTATTTTAACCTACAAGTACATAAGTACAGAACTTACGCAAGATTTTCCTCTACAGGGCATGGACTTAAATGTACAACTCTTGTAAACATTGGCCTTTGTATTCTTATAGCATTCCCTTCATTCTGTACTCTTAAGCAATATTCTCAACACTCAGTAATATTAAGCATAAGGCTAATATTGAGAATATTATAAGTACCTGATGAATTCCCTCCGAACCACTCCTGTTTGTTTACATAGTAAAACGTGCATGTGGTTGTTCCTATGTCCGTGCCTTGTATAGTAAATTAATAGGGGAAAAGGTACTTCTCTCATTTACAAGCCCAGGCGTACACATGTATGCGTACTAATATAAGAGTCAGTGATAGGCTGGAGCATGCAAAGAAATAAAGTGAGGAGAAAAATTCTCAAATACACTTTTTTCCCTTAGAATTAAAATGCATAGAAGGGAGAAAGTAGCTTTTACTTTCATATAACGTGCTTCATTTGACTTGGTGTTGGGCCAGGTTCTTGTAATCCTGGGACATTGATCGTGTCTTTGGAGAAAGGGCATGTTCATGAGTTGAGCCAGTGCAGTGGGAGAGTGTCAGTTAAATGGCTGTACTGGTGAATTTATCTTAAAAGCGTCAGAAATAATTATTTCTTCCGCCGCAAAATTTTGCGTGCTTGAAGTACAATGAGAAATTTAGGAGAAAAGTCATTATTTTTTGTGTTCTTGCACTATTTCATAGGATATTCCAATGTTGAAATCATGTGTGGAAAATTCAATGCTGTAGTTATTCCTTGGTCAGAGAAAGAAAGTTTCACTGACTTGCAAGCTACGGAATTCTAAGAGGTAGGAGAGTAAAGAGAAAGTCGGTAGGGAAAGGTAAAAGGAGAAAGCTTACGTAAGACAGGGTAGGCCTGCCTTGTAATTAATACATTAACTTCCATTCAGACAGCTCCCCCACTAGGACGAGTCTTATGAGCATAATATCTTACGCCGCCATCAATTATTCAGAAAGGCGAAAGCCGCTTTAATTGCCCTTCATATTATTTACCACTTTTTCCCATAGCCATGGGTCTGTCTCTCTCTCCTACTACTCATTCTCTCTCCGACGATCCCCTCCAGCAAACCATGACATTAAGGACAGTTGGCTAATTTTAAGCTTGTCCCCATTTCCTCCGCTATGTCAACATAATAAACTCATAGAGATAGAGCCTGGCTTCTCCTGGCTCTATCATGTCCTTTTCCCTCCAATTAAAGACGAGTAATCCGATCCCTATTTTGACAACAACCAGATAATTATAGCTTGTTTATTTAATTAGAGAAGCTATGAAAACTCTTCTCCCTCCTGAATTCCCAGCATTATTGGGGGAGTCAATCCCCAAGTTTAAGTATCCATCACATTAAATTCCCTACTCTTCTCTGTAAATAACAAGTTAGCTAATTAATTCTACATCTTTTTATATAGTAGGGAAAAGGTAGAAAAAATTAAATGAACAAAATCCACGGAGTGGGCTCAAAACCATTGGACCTTGTAACTTTCACCCACTTTCTCTTTCACAAGATTGTAAAAAATTCATAGAAAAAGCTTACTTGCTCTACTTTTTTCCCCGAAAACATTTATTTTACTTGTCCACTTTTGGAGGAGAAATTCCTCGAGAGAAAAAAATTTATGTGGGGCAGAGAGGCCCGTCAAGCTGACCTTTAATTAGCCAGGAGCAACTTTCCCCACTATGCTTTCTACATAAAACAATTAGTTTCTTCAGCCTTATCATCCCTCCTTTCACCCAACTGTCAACAAGAAGTTCAAGCTAGGAAATTTACGGTTTTAATTCTATAAACTTTTTCTAACGAAAACTCCTCACATCCTCCTCCTTTCTTATCAATTTTCAACTTGTAAAAATTTCAAGACTTTTTCTCCATAGAATAAAACCTCCTCCCATATGTAAAAGTACTTGAGGTAAAAAACATTATATAAGGACTACCTCTTTTCACAATAGGGAATCAAAGAGACGAAGGAGAAGAATAAAGCTGGGAGAAAGTAAGGAGAAAGCATATCTCAAAAGAGAAATGGCACGTCGATTCACTTGGCAGACACACACGTCCTCACATACATTCATAGCTCATGGAGAATAAAAGGAGTGAGAGAGAAAGAGAGAGAGAGAGAGAGAAAGGTGGAAATATGAAGACAACATAAATCAATCAAATCAGTCTTGCGAAATTTAATTTTTCAATTTCACTTCCAGCACCGTCACTTTTCTCTCCTCACACAAAACTTGCTTATTGTTTTCAAAGACAGGGAGAGAGAGAGAGAGAGAGAGAAAAAGTGAGATTCCTTTGGACACATTCCATTTTCCTCCTCTCCTTTCACCATAAGTTTCCTTCCTACAATTTCTTATTAAGTAGTAAATGGGCTTCGTACATATGCATTGAGTACGTACATTTATTGTTTTAAATGTACATACACGTATGTAGCCTCATTATTTGAAATATATTTTGGTATGTATTCTCTTTACATTTAAATGCTCCTCTCCGTGTATGTAGTAGGGAGAATATTAGGAGGGAGAAAATAGGCTCTAAAACTAAAGTGAAAGTTATAGAAATGGCGTTCTGGAAATTGGTATCGCAACAATCCGGGCAGGGAGCCCATGAGCGAGACAAATGACAAATCAGAAGCAATCCCCATTGTCGACGTAATGATCGTACTCAGATTTAATGGGCAGAGCTATTATTGGGCCGATATTGGAGACTTGCTCGCATCATTTCTCTGTTGTGCTTCTCCCTTTCCCACTTTGAACCCTTTCCCTCCTTTCACATACATACATGTTATTTTTGCCAGGAGGGAAAAGGAGGAAAAAAGGAAGAGGAGCAGAAGATGATATCAAATATTACGTTTCGTCTGCTTCTTCTTCCTCCTCTTCCTCTTCGTTTCTTCCCTTTTTGCATTAAAAGTGTTCCAGCAAGTGAGGCATGACGAACGACAAGGACAAGTCAACTGAATCCTTGCAATATGAAGAGTGCTTTCAAGCAGAGATGAAGTGCAGCAAATGTCCCGTTACTTTTAGTATGTACATAGTTGAAGTAGGATTTCTCATGTACATACATATGGGACAATGGGACAATGTATTTTTAACCTGTCACTCTCATATAATTCTTGAGTATACACAGGTTTACTTTACCAAGGGGAACTAACGTGCTGGGAAATGGGTGAGAGCTGTAGAGAGGAAAGAGGCATGAAAGGATATATTTATAAGGAGGAGAGGAAAAAGAAGGAGAAGAAGAAGGGAAGGAAGTGAAAGTGGTGGGAGAAAGTAAGTCTTGTTTAAGCAAGAGATAAATCCTTCAAAGTAGCAACAATCAGGGGAATATAGTGATGGATGATGTTAATGGAAAAATAGTGGGATATCAACACGCTCAAATCAAATTAGTTCAATTCTATGTCATCCTCTGCCGTACTTTCTCCAATCATTTTTTCCCTTTCCTTTCTTTCTCCCTCCTACACTTTCTATTTTTCTACACCAACACAAGGCTGAGTCATTAAATGGATCAATGTAAGTTCCATGTGATAAAAATAAATCATAACTGTGCCAAGGTACTTTGTCATTTCTTTGGTAGCGGGAAAAAAGGTCTTTTAAAATTCAAATTCATTTCCACTTCAAAGGAGGAAAGAAAAACATAAATTTTACTTTCAGTGGATTCGAATATACAAACATTTCCGGCCACTCTCGGCCACTAAACAACTTACAGTTACCAGTGCTAATTATTCCTGCAGAGCTTTTCTTTGCAATTACGCCTTCCCACACATTCATTTTTCCAACCGTTCAAAGGTCATAGCTCTTCAAACTTGAAAATACCATTCATGCGCGTCACTAAATCATTATTGAGGCATTTGCCTACCTTAAGTAAGTCTTAGTTACCAAACCGCGGTAGTAGCTCTCACCTGCTATGCTTAACAATGTCAAAATAATTCCCTCACGGTTCCCCCTCACGGTACCCTACGAAAAATTTTAAAGTAATTCTCTCACGGTTTGTTCAGAATTATACATTTTGTATGGTAAAAATAAGAGTGCTTTAACGTCCGGTGGGTTCGAACCTTGCTCTGCGGTGCTAATAAATAAAGAAAAAGTGTATAAATTTTGAAAATGATTATAAAATAGTTATTACATTCAAAAATTCTAAAAGTGAATTTGTTCGTGAAGGAAGGAGGAATAGGATGTGGTGTAAAAGTAGAGGTAGGAAGAGAAAGAAAAAAGCATTGTATTTCCATAATTCAAGAATATCCGGGGAATGAAAAAAATTGATAACAAGCTTAGAGTGGGTGAGAGAGAGAATAGTGTAAGGAGATAAATGCTAATATTTGGGAGAAAGTTGCTTATAGGAATTAATAGGAGGGAGAGAAAGTCTGCGGGAGAGGATACACATGGAGAGGAAACCGGACGTTGTTGGAGGGAGTGGGAAAAGGAGAGTGGAGGGTAATTCCGTTATGTAGATTTTATGTATGAGTTTCATGTGCAAGTACTTCCACACTCTCCTCCTCCACTCCTCAAATATTATATTGGATTCTCCTTCCACCAAATGGATTTCCATTAAGTTAGGCAGGAATGGGGAAAGTCAAATATACACCACGTCAATGAGTTTCTTCGGTTTCTCTCTCTCTCTCTCTCTCTCTTTTCCCGAATAGTGCTATTCCTGTAAAATATTCTATTTATATGTGTACCTCGGGAGAGACACCCTTTCATTGGAATTTTTTTTGGCAACTGTTCCTATGCCTCACACTGAAGAAAGAAAAAATGTACAAGTATGTAATGCAATGAAGGGCAAAGGGAGGTGGAAGAGAAAATAAGGTGAAAGTAGAAGGAGGAAGGGGAATGAGAGAAAAAATGAAGGAAAAGTTTTTTGTTTTGCAAAGTTAACGTGTGAAATAGTAGGAAGCAGACATCTTCCCACACTTGACTGACTTGACTCGTGTTCTCTTCAAGACCTTTTTAATACTATTTTCTTTTCTTTCACCACTCATTCTCACCCAGACAACACACAACTTTCTTTTTTTTTTTTACTTCTTACATTTTTTCCCTAACTTTTATTCCCTTTTATACCTTCCACACAGGGAAAAACCTTTTCTCTCTCAAAGTTTTTATTCTTACTCTGAAACTTCAAATCACCTCTTTTTCATGCAAATTCCTAGTAACAGCCTGTACTATTTCTATATAGAAGGGACCAAATCAAAAATTATGTAATCAAATAATGGAAATAATTCCCTTTCTCAGAAATTCATGCTCTACAGAATAAATATAGGGAAATATGTCCT
>JAQFXU010001219.1:0-32210 GCA_034693705.1 Spatulosminthurus flaviceps
AAGGAGCTATAATTTTGTTTTTCCCATAACGTTACGAAAATTATAGCTCCTTTTGGACTTTCGCCGACGATATGTAACTTTGAATAGAAAAACTCGAGCAGTTTCCCTAACTGTGTCTCCCCCTGGATGATTACTCATTTAAAATCAAACAACCAACATACTAAATTGTGTGGTGAATAAAAAATCATCCCATCCCATAAACGTAGCTCCCATAAGGACTTCAAGGCTATAGATGACAAATGAGAAAAAAGAAAAAGCACAGTAAAAAAGAAAACTTACATCCAAATTGATTTCCTACCTTTATTCTCTCCCTCCTCCCTCTCCTATTCTCCACTGAACTTTGGTTTCATTTGCCCTTAACAAGGTAATTTTCCATTTATCTCTGTGAAACTCGATCCAATTTCATTGAGACTTTTACTCAGTCTTATGAATTACTTACAAGTCCTTCTGACATGTTTCAGTGTTTCCTATATTCTACATGCACAAATATACATGCAGACCCTAAGAAAACACTATTAAATATTCACGTAACAACTTCCCAGCAAATTGTTTCCAAAACTTTTAAACAAACTTTTTCTCCTACAAATAAATGCATGCATATTGGAAAAGTAGATAAACTCTTACAAGTGAGAAAAAACAAGTCTTTGTATTTACCCTTGTATGTTTTTCATATACATAAGCTTGTACAATGTATTGATATTATTTGCAACGTGTGTCATTTACTATTTAGCATATATACGTAAATATAAAGGAGAGAGCCATGACACGGTAAAAAAATTCTCAAGCATATTCTTCCAATATCATTATCATAGATTATCTATTCTTTAAGGTATCAATTTCACATTAAATTTTCTCACTCGATTGCGCCCAAACTCAAACCCTTTTGCACCGAAGGCAGAGAACATGTTTCTCTAAGAAATTCCAACCCTTTTTTCCCTTTCAAAAAAAATATATTTACATAAATAAAAAAAGTTTAGGCTCCACTGCGAAAAAAAAATCTAATGGATTTTTGATGACAGTTCATTTCCATAATTTATACAATACAAATTTATCCTTCAACTGAAATCTACATGAAATTTTTACACAAGAAATACTCCTCCAGAGAGGAGGTTCAGTTCCACAGCTAACAAAAAATATTATTCAAATCAAGCAGTAGTGTTAAAAAAAATACGCTACGTCACTCCACATCCATATGAGTTTCCAATCATGCATGACAAGGACCTAGGATTTTTCAAGCCTTTTTTATAAGCACTCTTTCTCTTAGGGTACACAAAAAAAATTGAAACTGAGAGTATAGGAAAAAGTGAGTTGATTTTTTATAGAAGTGAATGTACATTGAGTAATTATTGTTATTTTTTCGTATGAAATCAGGTGCAATGTTTACGTATAATTAGGGCATAATAAATGTTGGCATGTGTTTGGGTCTCGTGCCTTGTCAGAGAGAAGTGGCTAGCAAGTGTGCATCAGCTGTTGGTTGTTCTTCCCCTATTATTGTACACTGTGTATGTAGGATTTTACCCTCAAATCCTTATTCCATAAGCCACAATTTTAAAGGGCTCATTGGAAAAGTTCGCTTTTCATGTTATCACTCTCTTATTATTATTTTCCAGTATAACCTCACCTGTTTGGAAAAAAAAACTTCACCCTCATTCATATCATTTCCCTCACACTGCTGCTTGAGCAGGTACTATGTATAGGGACTAAAAAAAATGATTTTTTTGACTTTCCTAGATCCTGAGTCCTGATTATGTTGAAGATTATTTGAGTGTGACAAACACGGAAGGAACACATGCTGAGTTGATTTGACACGCTCTCGCCATTTTATTCCCGTTTATTCTACAATTAAATCCTTCACCTGTGCTGGAGCTTGAGGTGTGCTATTTTGTTCCGTATGTAATTATGTATCTTACATAAGCATTTCATATATTGAAAAGGCTCATATCATTACAACAATAGGAAATGAAGGAGAATCATTTAGTCAATCACTTCCGTCCTGGGTTAGGTTACGTTCCCCCACTTATGTTATCCCTGTGTATTCGTACAGCCTTAAACAATGTAGAGGATGAAAAATGTCAAGGGGTGAAGGTGATTCATGAGTGGATGAGATTTGTGGTGTGACCTATTCAATCCCTGTTTTTATTAATTCATCATCATGTAATCAATACCAGGGGAAAGGGCTGGATTGATTTTTTTAGTCGTTACGTCCTAAAAAACAGTTTTAACATTTAAATTACACATAATTACGTAAACTGTTACAATTTTAAAATGAGTGACGTTTGAGAGGCAGGGAAATGACATTAGAGAATTATTATCATTTTGGCAAAAAAAGTTTTCCTTCCAGGAGACTTGTTAATAAATGGGGCTTATTTAGGCTAATTACCCCTTTCGGTATACCCATACACATACATTTCCCAGGAATAATATAATAAATTGTTAAGAGGTTTAATCAGCGGATACTTAATATACTTTTGGCACCTTCCTTCCCACATTTACAAAGCTCCTTTACACGTAAACATTTAATGGCTTCTCAGCGATTTTCCCTATATACAGCATGCTGAGAGTAGGTAATTTGATACTATTGCTTTTTAGGTAATGAATTCCTACGTTCTGCATAAAATTCTTATAAGTAGTTCCTTTGGTAATGACATTTGACAATTTATAGTGGTTTTATATGTGTATTATGAAGCATCTAATTATTATTCACACTGATTTTAAGTATGCATATGGCGAGCCATGTTATAATTGTTGGTAAGTGCTGGTGGACGCCTCCTAAATCTCCTACTCAGTATTTAAGGAGACCTCATTTTGTGTAGGTATACTTTTTTATGGGGTATGAATTTTATTAGTTTATAATGGGGATAGTTATTATACAAAGAAATTAAATATAATGAAGGTAATTTGGCGACATTCCTTTACCCTTCTATAAGGTACTTTTTTTTAAATGTTTGCAAATGAGAGAATTTTTTCTCAGAAACTCGTGGACTCGTGGGGTGCTATGAATTATTGACAAGACTTTTGTAAAACAAGGTACTTTTTTACAAGGTTCCCCCGAAGTTTCTTAAGTAAACAAGTTTTACATGCTAGTTTTAAGTATTTCCCTCCATAGTTTCTTCAATAATGAATTATAGTGTGCCCCTTTTTTGTGGAGGACGAAAAAATTAAAGTCTAATCAATTTTTACACGTGTGATAATAATAAATTGAATTACCAACTCATGCTGAATTTCTTAACATTTTCCTATATCTATACTTTCTGTACATTGTAAATGATGTTAATAATTTTCAAAGGAAAGATATGGGTCAGTAAAAACTGCAAATTTTAAAGTGCACACAATCCTTCACAATAAGGCACAATAGTAATTAAAGTAGCAAGGAACTTTGCAAATTTGCTTCATGATAATTAAATCTCTATAGTAAGAATGATAATTATTTCTTCAAGGACAAAATACATTCTAAGAAAAAGACGAAATAACTTGAATCTTAGAAATTTTAGGAAAATTCCTACACTTCAAAGTAGTTTTAAAAAAATAAATAAAAATTTCAAAGTAACTTACCAGATTTGAAGGCAACAGCCACTCAAGAAAAACCGTATCCGTTTAAAACTCAATTGCTACCAATTTTCCCCAAATTTTTTAGAATATCTTCCAAATACCATTACAATTTGATTTAAAAAGTCAAAAGTCAACACGAAATTGTAGCTTCTATAAAATCTGACATTCAACTGGAAGAAGGTATGGAGAGAGAGAGAGAAGACAAGGAGAGAAAAGTTCCAATGGGTAACTCAAGACTGGTCTGACAAAGTAGAAGAATTTTTGAAAGGCGCTTGAAAAAAGCAGTTTCTCCACATACTAACTTGTGTATTTAAGTATGTACATGTAAGCACGCTTATATGGGAAAAGTGACTTCCCTGACACGGATGGATGAAGAGATGAAAAGTCGGGGAGGGAAAGTGTAGGATTTTGTCTATGTTTGTCCAAAACCAAGCTCTGGGATTGGATTGACGGGAGGCGAATAGGGAGCGGGGAACTCCGCCTTTACTCAGCCTCCTCCCAATTCTCTGCCCATTCAAAGACGCCTCAGACTTTCCAACTCTCTCTCTCTCTCTCTCTCACTCACTCACTCTCACTCACTCATCAACTGCATTTATTCCATGTATTTCATGCACATTCACCTTTAATATGTGGACATGACCAAGTAATTTTCTCATCATCGTGACTTTCTCGTATACTCGTCCTTTCCTATCTAATATGTACACTCCATATACACGCTCCTTATTCCTTCATTATAATTCCCCAAGTCCTTTCATGTTTCACGCAATTTTCTCCTATAATTTCATTCATTACACACACACAAGACAAGTGTTAGCTGTCAACGTGGGTTAAATCCTCCAGGAGAATTAATTCAGAAATCAATACAGAATAATGGCAAAATTTCATATACGAATTAACCCCTCTCTTTTTTAGCCTACACTTATAATTGCTCAGCTCACTTTTCTCTCATACCCCGCGAGTATCCTTTCTCTTATACAATTACAATAATTTATGTGGAAAAAAATTATTTTCATTGGTTTTTACATGGAAAATCTCTTTGAATTGCTGAATTCCATATGAAGTTTATATACATACTATAGATTATTGCACGTAACTTATAAGTGGTATCGATTTAGAACTGTGCCTTCGACAGTTCATGACGAACCATGTGAAAAGTACAAGAGTCGACTTTGGATTGTGAATGAAGGTTTTTAGTACAGATTGAATGAGCACTGCTTCATCTGAGCTTTGCTTTCACGACTCCTCTTCTCAAGGGCTAAACTAACAGAGAGAGAGAGAGTGAGTGGAAAGTGATTGTGGTGGTAAAAGAGGAAAAACTATTTGAATGCTTTACTGTGGCAAGAGCTTTTGTCACATTCTATTTACTTTCCTTGGCTATAAAGAGGATTCTGGCCACTTTTCCTCCACTCAATCTCCCTTTAGCGCCTAGAATACATATTTATACAAATCCATTGAATTTTCAGCGGGAGATGGATGAAAAACTGATAGCCAGATTTCCTTTTCTTTCCTTCAAGACCATATCTCCATGTTGGAGTTGGAGCGTATTACAATATTGTGTAGAGGAAATATGTGGGGTTTAGCATATTATACTATATTTGTGGGTAAAATGAATAGGGATGAAGTTTGTATGGGTGAGTGTATAAATATAAGTGGTTTTGGGAAGGTTGTCTTATATTGATGGAGAGTAAAGTGCATTGACTTGTCAAAATTGTTTGTCTTTCCCATTAACCAATGGTGTGGTGGAGGGATTGAATGGATACAGAGTAAAAGTATCAAGTGATTTAAAGCTGTCAGATTCATTCGGAGGAAAGAGGGTTTTTTGGGATCTTTGCCAATGTATGTAAAATGTGTGTGTGAGAGTGGAAAGGCCAAGTTGGAAGTTGGCTTGGTTGGTGCATACTTTGCATTAGTGCTTATGCTGAGTGGAAAGAAAGTTTTGATGAATTTAGTGGGACTAGTGGGAGTGCTGGTATTGGGGCAGTTTAGTTATTATTATTGCGGTAGTATCCCAATTTTAAGAGAAGACTAAAATTATTCAATGGTAGGTAAATTGATCAAGTTGATGGTGCATTATACAGTTTTAAAGGTTAAAGAAACAATTGGTTGTATTTTTTGACAGTTCTTCCAGTTCCACGGCATTAGTGTATGTACATCCACGGCATTAGTGTCTGCTATAGAATATGTTTCATTGTTTTTATTAATAATTTAGAGCTGATATGTGCAAATAATACATACACATTTCAATAATGCTGAAGATATCATGCTAAAAAGAGGTTCAATGGATAAAAACTGGGAAAGGCTATAATGTAGTATTTACAATGTGCATGCAAGTTTAAAACTCCAGGATTCAAATGCTCAGAGGACATAAGTGTGTGTTGCATATATATGCAAAGAGGGACAAATAAGAATCAATAGAATGTATACGTACTATTGTATAATTACTTATTTATGTATAAAACTATAAAAATACGCTTTGCACTTGACTCATTTTTTTTATACTGCATTGAAGGAAAATTCCTTGTAGGATTACATAATAATAAAATTATGTAAATATATAATAAAATTGCTAAAATACAATACTTTTATTAATAGTTTCCCTATAAGTTGTGAAACTATCAACTGTAGAGGATAGTGCAGCATTTTTTATACAAGGTGCACTATACATGCAGGTTATATATATATATATGTAACAGGTTATGTATTCCTTGTTGTGGAGCTTGTGGAAATGAACACTCAGTTTTTACTATAAGGAAGCCCCTTGAATCGCTATCATAATGTGTCATATGTCCCCCGGAATATGTATGAGTATAGTTTTTGTTTTTGAGCCGTTAGAATTCAGCTTTCCGCATTTCCGCAACTTTTTTTGATTCTCATAGTCAAAGGAACATTGTATTAATTAAGAAAAAATAAAATTACAGAAATGTGCACATTATTATCCTTTATTGTTCGATGAATACGCGAAAGAATATGCACTTCATTGAATCGTAATAAGCTTCGTATGCTTAGGAATCACTTCGTATTATGCCTACAATGCCGCCTACATCATATGCCCACCTTTAAATACGTGAAAAAAGCAGTAAAATGTAATGATGTTAAAAATGGTGTGTAGCATACCTGAAAAAACTCGTTGAACTTACAGGATGAGATCACTAATCGTAAGAAGCGGTCATGGTTTATGGTTCCTTGCCAATAAAAACATTTTCACAGTTATTCTTATATGACTGTTGTATAAGTAGCTTGGCTATGGCCTTAGTTAATGCTCATTTCAAATATTAGGGCACCAACGTTGAGCAAAATAATAATAAAAGAATCTTAAAAGTCGTCTCTCCGATAGTCTCAATGCGGCGTAGAAGTTGGACGTCTCTGAAAGTTTTTAAAACTCACTCAATGTGCTTCACTCGATATAGTGATATCGTCTTATGAGTACTCTGGCTTATTGCAGATGACAAGAAAAAATAGTACATATACATGGGGAAACTGCGTGAAAAAACTTGAGTCAGAATTGTGAGTAAAGCTAATTAATTAGTTTCTTTTTACAAAATTACAATGATTTAATTTCCGTTTTTTTGAAATAGCTACAATAAAACAGTTTATACTTCCAACCTCCCAAGGCAAGGTACACAGAAAACTGAAAGCTACATCCTCAACCTTACTAAGTAAGAAACATAAACATAGCAAGGAAAAACAATAACAATTTCCGAAAACTAACATGCGAAATCAGAATCAATGTACAATATTTATTTGACGCCAGTCATTTTAAATAATAATTCATGAAGTAATTCATTTGAATGTATAGACATGACCATGAACTTTTATACTATCACTACATGAAACGAAAATATATGAAATAAGTGGAATTTTAAGTTAACTGTATGAGAGGAACAAGTCAATTTTTCTGGTATGGTGTTAAATGGCGGTAGTTTGATCCATGTATTGATGGTGGAACAAAAGGCAAAGACTTGAGCAAAGGTTATAAGTATTTATATGCCAATATAGGAGTTACCTACATCAGTAGGAGCAATTTGCAGCTATTAGGATATTTACGGTAGGTCAAATTACAGGAAACTTTAACAACTCTCATCGTCAGATATTTCTATAATTGCCTGTAATCGCAACTATTTCACTACATGACTTTTGATGTTTGTTTTTTAAATAAAGTTCACCAAATTATTATTTCAAATGACCAGAACCTTGGCGCCAATAAGCTGGTGACATAATAGTTAATGGCTGTACGATAATTATTAGACTTGTGTGGGGAATTTATAAAACATGTAGCCATGAACCCCATGTAATTTGGGAGGTTATAGTTGATAGTAGTAAGCATAGTAAACAAGTGAAAATCATTGAATTTGATTATAGGAATTAAGTCACTTGGCCATGCAAATTAACGTAGTGACAGGTAGTCACATTTATTTGAACCTTCATCAAGTTATAAATGTGCTGGGAGGTTGAGAGAGAGAGAGAGATTGAGGAAACTTTGCCAATGTGCTACGGAGAGAGTTGAGATTTTTTCAGGAAGACGAGGCCCTGGCCCTGAAACCGAGAACTTATACTATTGAGATTTTAGAAAGGCTGTAGGAGTATAGGGATGATAAAATATAGGAAAAAGTTATTAGTGTAATCTCAAAACTCCAGGTTACATAAATTTCCAATTAAACTTAATTTGTATGTGAAAGAAAAGGAATGGGCTGGAAATACCTTTCATAGTAATTTTTCCAACCAGATTATAACACATAAGAATTTATTCACATATCATACAATCATCGTGTGGAAATTAGGGCAAAGGTTGTTTCTGTGCAATAGCAGAATGTATGCAATAAGGAGAGTGGTATTACGGAAGAGCGGGTAGAAAAACTAGAAAACAGTGTTACATTAACTACACAATGCGTTTTAAATTTTTTATTAATATTTTTAAGACTTTAACTTGTTTATATATGCTTAAAAATTATTTAACAAAAGAGATACTATACATTTATTGAAATTACTCTTACAGGGAACGATGGTTCTTTGATATCAAAGAAGGGCATGTGACACGCTACGGGCATTTTTAGAGGTGCAGCAAAACATCCTAAGAATTGTTATGTTCTTGATCTCCTCGGACAATTCGGGTCCTCGCGTCCTTATATGTTTCCAGACAAGATAATCCCCGAAAAAAATTAAAATTAAACTTTTTATCAAATTGAGGAGGTAAAAAAGTTATCCCTCCGCGATAATTAAAGGCTGTTGTGTAGGGTGACGTTGTCGCAGCTATAGCCGTCTCCATTCACCTCACTTTAATTTACAATGTTGAGGCCATTTGAAAAACTTCCCGCTCTTAGCTTCCCCATAAAGCCGTCATTCAGGCCCTCGTCTACCTGTAACATTAATTTTCGGTATTTACAATATGCAAGATATGAATGGGTGAAGGGTCATCTCCAATTTAATTATTATGTTTGACCCCTACCGCCCTACCCCCGGCTTGTAATATTGATGTTTTTTCATAAATTCCCTCGAGCAAAACGCCAATACTTCTGTCCCACTATACCCACCCTTGACATTTGTTGCTCTGTACCCGCACGCATGAATGCGACCTAAAATGTGACTAAAAAGCGGAGTAAATACAGTAAAACCTCAATATAGCCACGACTGATATACAGTTACACCTCTTTATAACGGCATCGCAAGAGACTGCATTTTATGGCCGCTATAGCCAATAGGCCGTTATTGAGATGGATTTTCACTTGGGCCTTTATGGTACATGTCCAGGTAAACCACTGCCGCTGTAGTAAGAGTTCCTTTATATGGACAACCGCTATAAAGAGGTTACACTGTAGTCACATCCTCGCTATAGTCATGTTTTTTCAAAGTCCCGGCAAGCCTCCTATCCTTTATCATTGTGTCAACATCCCTTATAGTCACCTTCTTTATAGTCACAACCTCGCTATTGTCACATGAATATTGAGTCCCTTGAAGAAAAATACCTCCCAATAGTCAACTTTTTGCAAAAAACCAGCAACATTGACCCCATCTACGCACAGAAACTATAAATATTGCTTAAATGCGATCATAATATAAGGGATTACTCTTTCAATTTACCCCAATGGTTTACAATTATTGCATATTCATTGGAATATGGTGGTGTACATTGTTACGCTATAAATGCATACTAATTTCCCCAATGGTTTTAATCATGCACTCTGATTAGTCATGACGTTTCTTATTGAGTAGTCAAAACTCTTTATAGCCATGTTTTTTGGCCAGTCCCCTGCAATGTGACTATATCGAGGTGTCACTGTAAATGGCTGGAAATATTTCGAAAAAGTTGAGCTGGACCCACTTCACCAACCCCCTCTTTATCAAGCTCCTTTCAGCTTTTCCATGTGGTGTTTCCTTCACTGTAAAGCTAGCTCTATGACTCTATGTTTGCTGAACTTATATCTTATTTTATGTACTATAATGTAAAGAGTTTGGGATGCTCTGGTCAAAATTGATGGGCAGTGAGAGGTGTACTGGGATCACTCAAGCAAGTGCTAGCGGTATGTACATGCTATGGTTAGGGATAGCGGAGTAAGAAATGGATAGAAGAGCAAAACGAGGATCAGTTTGTAAATGTAGATACAGTGAAATGTGAGATACTATAGGCGTCGAATGCAAGAAGATCTTAATGCTTAGTTTGCTTTAACACACTTTTGTATATCTTTATTCAAAGTGTAGTGACTTGCTGTTCTCAACTCTCTCCGACTCACTTCTACACGACTGATTCCTTTCCGCTTTACAGTGCATAGACAATATATAGTTACTTAATGTTTATTATTTAGAATACTTAATTGTATAGATCATCATTTCCTATTCCTGAAACTTATAATGTACAGCTACTATAAGTACATAACACTTACTTTGGCCGATTCTACAAGGTCTACTTGAGTTTTACATAAGCTAGGTGAATTCCCTGGCAAAACATGTTAGGTGACTAGACAAATACCCCTTATTTGCTCTGTTGAGGTTGAAAGTTTATAATAAAATCATTTACGGCTACACAAATTGCCTTTAATTAAAAAATCCTCATACTCCAAATTCAAAAGAAATGGATAAGTTAATGCTCCTTAAATGTTATCGAGATGCAGATATTGGTTTCCTAACCACTGACGTCGGAGTTGATAGGTTTTATCACCGACCACGATAAGAATGTATGCCCAAGAATGCTTACTCAGACACTTACTCAGAATGTATATGTATATTTCTCAATAATGGGTATTACCCAGTGCAGTTTGACTACCACTTCTTGTGAAGCTCCCACACACATAGCTTTATTGTGAGTCTGGACATACTTTTTAATATTGGTCAGAATATTTGCTGTATACTTTCAAGTCGTTCTCTTTATTGAAATCTGCTACTTAATGAGTAGGAAAAGATCGTGCAATTTACCTCGGCATTTCACTTCTTAAGTTTATACGAGCCAGAGAAAGGCGACGATTAAAAGGTTACAATGGGCTCCAACATTTCGGTTGTCAATGCAACAAGTCAGAATCTTCATATTTGCTTGAAGCAAGTGACTCCACTGTACTTTGAAAATTATGTCAAACCAGGGCAAACTATAAGTAGAGATGTTGGAAAGGTTTGGTTTACCATAGAAGCAAGACTGGCTTTTGATCAAAATGAGTACACGTAAGTTTTAACATTTTGAAATGTCTCCATCCCAGTGTTCCAGCCCTGCCAACATTTGTAATCCTGGAAGTCATTCCAACTCTGTTGTAGCGTTGGACAACCCAAGTTGAATGTTCACCGGAATTGTTCTTTTTTGTCCAGAAATGGACTGGATTATGAAGATTTTGGGGGAGGTTGTAGCTCTAGTCCAGTCCCCCGGCAGAAGCAAGGGGGGCACCGTCCAAATTAAAAACTGGGCTTGGCCAAAAAAAAACTGGCACGCTTTTGAAAGTTTTAGGTACTTGAATCTACTTTACACAAATACACTGTGCATAAATCATACCGGTCCACTAAAAAACTTAACATCGATTTTATTGACGGAGTCAGGTGGAGAAATATGGATAGTCCAGTTTTCTAAGTGGATGCCAGTTTTGACCCACTGGACAGTGAATGTTTTATTTTGGGTGGGTGGAATTTTAGGTACCTGTAACGGACAAAATCTGCATAATCCAGTCCATTTCTGGACAAAAAAGAACAATTCCGGTGAGCATTCAACTTGGGTTGTCCAACGCTACTCTGTTGCTACTAATAAAAACATTTTGTATGCAGGACAGGAAAAAGCGTGTTAAATGGCTTTTTATTCTCGGGTGCTACTATAATGAGCATGCTAGGACCTGGATTACTGATAACAGGTGCTGCTGGAGCGATTGGTGCAGTTGCAGCATGTAATAGTGGTGGAGTTATCTGGTCCCCGGGTTGGTATATGGGTTACGATCGTCGTGTGGAGGTTCGGTGCAAGGTTGCAACTACATTCGAAGAATGTGATAAGGACAGTGGTATTAAGGAACAGCGGGTGGGAAATGGTGGCATTCTGCAGTTCTACCTCGTTGAAGTTTGTCTTTCGGGATGTGGTCGTGAATCCAAAGGAAGATGTGCCCATTGTGGTTGAGCTTATGGTATCTGAATTTAGTCGAGGAATTGTACTGTAAATTGTAGTTGTTGTTTTGGTTCAAGTAAAAGGATCGGCCAGTTGTGAAAGTTTTGTTACAAGCATAATTTGTTGTTGTTAATGTGCTGTGGTTGCGTTAGAATTTTGAGGGGGTTATACATATTATTTTGTGACTGCGGTTTCCAAATTATGTTGTTTTTTTGTTTAATTGTTGCAATAATTAAATTATTTTGTTGTTGAATTAAATTGATTTGAAGTGTATTTATTTACCATGCAACACTGTGCTATGGCGCTGGCTAGTTGTCCTATACCCATATATGATTTTTCCAGCAACTTATTGAGGAATGCAGAATATTCATGTTCAATTTTCCATAGTATGTAAACCATCATGCGTGCATAAGTTCTTACCAAAGATAGAACCGCTTGAGAGCATCAAAAATCCCTGAGTTCCCTTTACGGGGAAATTTGGAACTCGAAATGAAAGGGTGCACCAAACTTCCAATTATTCCATTAGACATTTTTTTGACAAAGATTACAATGCAGAATTTTTTAACAGAATGTTGTTATTCCAGTTCGCCAACATTACGCCATTCGCATTGCTGAAATTTTCACCCCCCTTCAGGGGAAAATGGGGTTTGATACATTCAAACGGTACTTTCTTTTTACATACGCTTATTGGTGGTTATGTTATATGACACTGTTTCGAAAGCTGGAAATATCCATAATCGCATTTCTTGACAGCTCTCAAAGCGACCTTGCCGCCATAACGCTATGGCCACCATTGATGCTATATGAATTTATAATTCTATAACCAGCCCATGATCCCATACATGTAATTTGTATGTACTGTAATCTAAAAATAGACAATTGAAATATTATGTCTCATGATAATCTTTATCAAAAATATACGGAATAATATAATAGACCAAGAAAAGTTTTGTATACCTTGTTATTTCGTAAAAATTATAATTATTGTATATTAAATACGTATTTTACTTTTGTGCAGGGACCCATTATTAAACTATTGACGTACCAAGCAAACTCTGATAGACTCCATACTTAATCCTCTAACCTCGTACCGATTAATCAGCACAGAGAGCTGAAACGTATTTAATAATAAATAATTGCATATGTAGGTTTCGGAGTTCCCAGCAAAAGTTAATTCCTATCTAACCCAAACTTTTACCCGTATTCCCTACATTGTTACACCATCACACGTATGCATGTATAATCGATTAGAAATAATTATAGTTTCTACAATGTGCTCTAGAAACTTCTTCCATGACTATAATCAACTGTACATTAGAAATTCCTAGTGCGCAAAAATTACTACTGCTTACCTCCTAACCATACACGTTATAGAATTTAAGAATAGGGATGGTTCCGGAATGCAAATAGTGTGGAAATAGTATTATTTAGTACGTAATACTAGGAAATTCGTAACAGTTAATAGTTATAATACATGCGTTTGCGAAACAAATGTGGCATAAATTGGGGAAAATAATTTTCTTGCGAAATTGAGTAGCCCAGAAGCTTCTGAAAATTCTAAACAGTTCGTAGTTGAGACCGGCATAGGAGCAAATATTCGTTTTCAGAGTAAAAATAATGGACCAAGCATCTGATAATTCAACAAATCTGATGGGAAAAAGCCAGGATTTGAAAGCCATTTCAAAATTAAGCTTTCTCCTCGGCATAACCCCGTATGAGTGGAATTCAGAGAGGAATTATCTAGAGCTGACAAAAAAGCGATGGAAAGTCCTTCATTGGAGATTAAACATTCTCCTCTATTTTTCCTACGTTACCTTTCTTTTCGTACGTTTCTTTCAACTCACCCTCAAGCCAGATGGAGTTACCACGAAAACCCAGTTGCAAACATTCATTTCCATATCCCTTCTTACACTGGCCTTCTTTAAAGAATTTCTGAGAAATTGGGAAACTAATTATTTCTTAACCAATCGCATCATTCACATGAGTAATAAGTGTGGAAAAGGTAAGCATATTGGGTTCTTTCATTTTGAATGCCAGAATTTCAGGCTTAAAAATCTATACGACTGCTTTCACAGAATTCAATTCCATTGGAAACCCTATCACTAAAGGTTTAATGATAAAAGTTTCTCAAACTGGTTCTGGACGACAACGTCTAGGGATAATATTGGCAACTTTGACTGTTCTCTTGTACACTATCAGAATGAATTTTTTACCGGAACGAGCCAACCATCTCACGTCACTCTTCCCTAGCCCCAAATCCTTGACATTCCTCAAAAAATTTCCTTTTATCCTGATCCATTCCTACATTTGGATGCTCCTCTACTACGGAATAATGTATGGGTGTTCCATTATGCTGCTCTTTGGGAAAACTATGCAGGAAAGTCTCCAGTAAGTTTTTGAAACGGCATGTAAGTTTTTATAGATATTACTTTTAAGCTACTTGAATGTAATAATTCTGAAATATCTCCACAGCATTCTATTGGAGCAAACTCGAAAGAGTAGAGACGTCGGGATAGAGATCCTCAAATGGTATCCTCAGCTACGGGTACTCCAATTAGAATTCAATTATATGTGGGGCAACTTCTTCTGCTATTTTATTGTCTTATTTGTATCAAGCGAGATCCTCAATTTGTACCAAGCTGTTGTGCTTCATACGATTCGAGCAATATTCATTACTGGTGTGATTACTTACACAATTTTTGTTCTTGTGCCAACCTTTTCAGAGCACTACTCCATGTCCCTTGATATTCTCAAATACTGTAGGAATAGGAAAGTCAATTCTTTATGGTTGAAAAAATATTTGAAAAGCTGCCGTCCCCTTTGCACAACCAATGGTGGGTTTGGCTATTTTGATAAACCTTTGCTTCTCACTTTGTGGACCATTGTCATTCATAATACGGTCACATTGATTGTTAGCCATCAGCACTAATGAGTAATACATAATATGAGGGTCTCGCCTTTACCAACAATTTGGCAAGGGTTGGTAAAATCTTTGTGGAAAAAGAAAGGGCATATAGTAGGACTTAGCTCAGGAGGTAACATGATTTTTAAAATGCACAAGATTATTTACCAAGAATCAAATGCCAATAAACAGTAAATGCAATAATAGAATATATTCATACATAATATAATGATAAATGTGACGGTTTTGAACATTAAGTGACATAACAAACACGGATTCAGAAGGTGCTTAAGCTCACAATAAAATTATTAGGTGTGTACTTAACAACAATATACATACTGAGTAGTAATGCGCTTGTAACAGCCACACAAATCGAATGTTTTTTTACGATAACTATTTTAAGCCTGCGAGATTGCAATGGAAATACGACAAAAATTTAATAATAAGTGTGAATCATGCACATTCTTCCTGCACTTTACTTCCCAGTACACACCTACATACGTTTATATCTGCACGCAAAGATAATATATTTTCTAATTACTATTACGCAAAGAGGCTCTCCCTGGTGCTAGATTATACCTGTATTTCTTGCTAATTAGTCCTTATGATTGCATTGCACAAATTAATACGTTCAACCACCAAGCAACAAAACATCTATTGTCTGGTCCATCACCAGTCGAATGAATGTTGCCAGTGTGCATCTCCGATGGTAGAAAAATGGTTTCGCTTCTACCATCAATATCCTACAAGACCTACTAAACATCTTCTCCGCTCTATCCGTTGTCAGGGAAATGTGCCTAATAAATGCCCGGGACAATTCCATAACTTCACCAGCAGCTCTGAACAAGCTAATGTCCGCAAATAGGAAAGTTGCTGCACCCATAACGAACATCATATTTCCTGGGAATGGCAGAACATGCACCAATCGAATGGCACATACGTTCACAAGGACACTATTGAATAGAATTGCAAAGAGGCCAAAGGACCATAGCGCAGCGCATGTGTCGTTAAAATAAACGTTGTAGACCTGCAATGTCCTATACAAAAATTGAACGTGACTTAGTCCTCGGGCATCAATTTTTGCCTTGTGAGTTCTGGGAGCACAAAAAACCCAAGTTATATTCACCGTTTTCAGACATTATTATTGAAATAAGTATTTGTAGTAAGCCATTGTTATTAAACAAATAATTATTATTACTACATACGTCAAAAATTTCACCCAAGTTCTGGTCGACATCACCGTCAGCACAATCACATACCCCGGAATGAGAATCATATTTGCAAATATGGAAAGGATAAATTCTCCGATGGCAAAAAATGGAACGGTGTATGGATAGATTGAGGTTGGAACAAGGAAAGATTGCCAATATCTCTCATTGCGATGTTCACCGTAGTAGTTGAAAGCCACGGTGATTGGGTGGAAGTAAACGTAGATGAAATAAACCCGTAGGACTTTGTAGCAAGTGTCTGGCACATCTTCAGGAGTGTAATACTCTGTAATATAAATACATAATAATAAATTTAATTTTTAAAGCATACACGAATGTATTTATTTATTTTCAACGTAAAAATGCATTTTGGGACAATTAATAAGTTACTCTTAAAAATGTCATTGAGGTCGAAGACCTCGTTGAAAACTTCCGCAATATCCTCCGACCAATAAGTAGTCCAGGTTTGTATAAGTAGAGCCGTTAGCCTCGAGCAAGCGTGAGATAATAATTTTAAATACGAGTTGAAACTCACGGACGGATCGTCATATAGCGTGTAAACACGGTAAAATTGATAAACTGACTCAACATACAAATGAATTATCATGTAGTACACTATAGCCCTTTGGAAAAAGGACTTGGTGATTTTTATTCGATTTCCGTTGCTATCCCATTCAAATAGATTGACACAAAAAATTTTGCCCAATTTGAAAAACGCTTTTAGGCATAAAATACTTTTATGTGAAAACATTCTGTTAGCAATAAAAATAATAATAATTTATGTAGGTCCATTTGCAAAAAAGGATTAAAAGCCAAAGCTTGTTTGCTGCCTTTTCTTGTCAGCGACAGTTTCAAGAATGCCGACAATGAGTATGAATGATGAATGATGCTGAACTGAGAGTTGGACAGTAACACAGCGATTTTTATAAATGTGTGGGTTATTTCGTAAGGAAATGGAAATAGGCAAGACGGTCTAATGCGAATAGTTATAATAATAATTATTGGAAGTTCTGTCAGTTACATATATCCAATAAATTATAAGAATAAAGACATGATGCTATATAAAAAGCTGTATGGTGTTCTTTATACATTATATGTAAATCTCAATGAAGTTTCTTAATTTTCTTATTTCACAAAATGCGCATTTACCTCATAATATGTTGTTCCTATTATAATCCTCCAATATCCCCTAAAACTCAATTTTGACACCAAAATATTCCAGCAAACAGTTTACCTAATATATTTTTAATAAGAGAAATTATAGGCAATATTAAAGCAAGTTTTACCTAGTTATTAGTTTACAATGATTATGCATGATTATTATTGTCCTTGTTTGTAGATATGTATAAGCCTTATTATATATTTGGTTATATTTTTTATTGATTCATATATATTCGCAGTACTGGCAGTACACAGTAATTATGCATACACCAAAGTTGTTTATTGCACCCGTTCAAAGCTTTGTAGGCTTATACCTGGAAATTAACAGTGACATTGTAATATCGTATAATAGCTCATAAAATGAGCAGGTGTCCTAAATTTTTTCTCTGAATTATCAAATAAAAAGGGCCTTAATTGCAGGGAATTAATGTAGTTTTGGGGCTGGCATTCGCAAATATGTTTCGAACTTCTGACATAATTAAAGGGAAAACAACAGAAACAATTTCCAGCACTTATCTTTTTAAAAGGTACATCTAGTTGTAAATCCTGTTGGAATCACGTTGAAGATGTAGGTGTACACATACTCATAAAAAACAAGACAAACTTCCAGTGTTTTGGTTTTAGATATATGAGTCTTAAACACAACGGGATAGCGCCTGCACGTAGCATATAGATACTAAATTTTAATTCCCATTTTAAACATACTTTACATTCGAAAAGTAGGTCATAAAAATCGGGGAAGGGAAAGGACCAAGGAAAAATGTCGAAGATGACTCGAATACTTGAGCAATGACAAAATGAAATAATCTCTCATTTCAAAACATCCTACATAAAATACAAGATGTAGTACAAAGTATGGTTATAAAAACTTTAAAAGGCTTATTTAGTGGGAGAGAGAGAGAGTATCAAGCCAAGGTAATTTTTCTTGATAATTCTTGTGAAACAGGGTTACAGGTACCAAAATTTTGTTGACGTAATTAAATAATGAAGCCTTAAGCCCGATTTAGAGTTTCATTCTATAATTTCATTGCTATAATAGTTTATGTTAGGTGGCAGGTGGCACATGTATGATGCTTTTGTGAGCATATGAGCTGCCGTCTCCGATACAGAAGTACGGGAACACTGAGTTTTGAAAAACACAAAAATAGGTACGAAATGCCCCGCACCTCAGTATACATGCTCAAACAACAATGTACCCCACGATGGTTCATACAATAGAATTTTTAAAGACCGGTTACCGACATTGGAGGTCTTTACATCTGTGAGCTCTTAATACCACTGACTTGCGTCACAGTGTCAGTAGAGGGTAGTATCACTAATTGATAAACCTTTGACAAGCAATTCGACCTGCTGTTGCTGTTACCATATTTGTGAGTCTGCGTATTCCTACTTCCTAAACGGCACACTACTTGCTGGTATATATAGCTATTTCTGGATACTCGAAATCTCGAAAAATAAAATGTAGCGAAATATAAGTACATAATATTTAAAAAAATTTAATGGAAACCCCACCGGAAAACATTGCAACTAAATATAATATGTAAATATTCAACATATAAAGACAGAATAGAGTGAGTATATGTACAATCACCCAGAAACTCACCCAGAAATATTAACTTGTATAGGCATATTTTTACACTTTGAAAAAACACTTTCATTCATCCACGAAATGGGCTGTTACTTGTAGAGCTAGCAGAACTTAGCGTTTCATCTTTAGGAGTCTTGGGTTTTTTGTGCTCATGACGATGCTTATGCTTGTGCTTGTGCTTCTTCTTTTTCTCCTTCTTCTTCTTAACCTGAGTAGACCGAGAAGAAACCATAATAATTAGTATCAATTTGCTGGTTGGAAAAAGAAATCGTAAAGTAATTAAGCCAACGAAATGATACAAAAAGAGACACAATGAGCGGACCTTGCTATGGTGATGATGGTGGTGTTTTTTCGAAGGAGGCTGATCAGCGTCATCGTCTCCATCTTTGTCTCTCTCTCGGACTTCACCTCCTTTCTCCGCTTCGGGAATCTCACGCTCCTTCCCTTCCCGATCACCTTCTTTGTCTTTGTCTTTCTTGAACATCCCAGGTTCAAACGATGTAGGCAAGGATGAATCTACAGTTTCAGGAAGTTCGCCAGAATTATCTGAAGCCATTGATTCACGTTTCGATGAAAGAACTTTAGCAGAGACCATTTTCGGAGGTTCTGGTTCGGGAACATCAACGATTTCCTATTCAGAACGGCAATTCAATAAGAGTTATACGTAAAGATTTAGTTGTGCCATAATGAAATCCTTTACTCGTTAATGTTGGTTTCTAACCTTTTTGAATTCCTCGACTCCTTCTCTTGTCGTGAGAGGCGACTTGCGACGAGATGCGGGTTCAGTTGAAGCCATGTCTGTCATACTATGCTGATCTTCGTCCAGTAAGCATATTGGCTTTCGTGTTCCGAACAGAACATAATACAAATCAACTAAACTGCACCTCAAGCGGGCATCTATGCTGCAATCATAGCTATGGAAATAAATTATAAAATTAGCTACAATTAATCAAATAATACAAGATACTACAAGCGTTTCTGCACACCTCTGGTTCACTTTGTAATATGTAATAAACAGAATCGTATTTTGCTGTAAGGGTGTAACGCGAACTTCGTCGGACTTACTTGAACTTTTTCCACAATCTTAGAGCAATAAGACGGTGGTGAAAAGGTGACTTGTTCTTGCGCCTGTCGTCCTGCATCATATTATTTATTGTAAATATTAGTCAGAGTATCACGCAAAACAAACTTTTATAAGTTTACCAAAATATTACTAGTAAAGTTGATCGTGCTGGGAATTGAAAAGTGCAGAAAAATACAAACCTACCTTTGTTTTTATCACTGATGCAACAATAAGCTGACATAATTCGTGTCTCATCCTAGGATGAGGATCATTTTCAATGATACCTAACAAGTACTCCGCATCACTCAGCACTCCATCTGTTTTAGTGTAGTCTACCAGTGCTTCCAGAGCTGCTATTCTTACATCTGAGGAAAATTAGGATACAATTTATTGAATTTAAACAAGTTCATACTCAGTGATCGTAAAAATGCTTAATCAGTAGCAATTGTATTTTAAGGATACCATAGAATTGATTGTGAACTGCATATGTCCTAAATATATCGATGTTATTTGGTATATGGCTAAATTTCTGCAGCTTCCTTAATGCACGTAGGCATTCCACAGTGACAGTGTACTTGTACGAATGAAGTAATTTCTCCAAATTAAGGCATCTAGTTATCTCTTCCATTATTGAACGTGTATCAGATGACAACGACTCAGCGGTTATATCAGCGCTGCACCACCAAAAAAATTATTATTAACGCTTCCAAACAAGACACTAAAGTAGTCACTAAAATTGTAAAACATACTAACCCAACAGAATATGAAACAACAGGTGTAACTGTATTTCCCAAAGCAGTGATTAAAGCAGCTCGGTAGTAATTATCGGAGAGGCGATTCCTGCTATTATCATTGTACTTAAACAAATCCAGTAGAAACTTCAATACTTCCGCTGGACATATTCCATGGCTGTTGCGTAGAGTAGCCATGGCAACGGGAATGGTCTGAAAACCAATAATTTTATTATTTCACAAGCAATTAGGCCATCCGCAGATGCGGGGATGGGAACGTTCTCAGTACAGTTTCTTTTCAAGCAAAAAAGCAATGATAATAAAATTACTATAACTTTTTGTCCTTCTTTGCAACTTTGATTAAAAAACAACAAATTGAATCGAGACGTTGCGTTCTACGTTTGTGCAACATGTAACGTACATATAGGACGACAATCACTATCATCATCCAGAACATGAAGCTTTTAGTTAATAAGATTCCTTTATACATGTTATTATTGCATCTCCATACTCAGCACGTAGCTGAAATGTCTCTTCAGTTGCTAGATGGTAGATTTACTTACCTTTTGTAGAAAGTAATGCTGCAAGTTTGAAAAATCATTGTGTTTGACTATCTGAGGGCAAGAAAACGAGCCAAAAAATTTGCGAAATATGTTGAGCATGGCAGGCGGTCCCGACCAACTCGAGACCATAGAATTAGCAACCTGTTTGCAAAAAAATTGCATTGTCAGTAAGAAAATTTATAAACCAATGCTCACTAATGAAGAAATTGATGAATATCCTCCTAGATTTACTTTTGCCAAGCAGTGACACGCCTGGCAGCGGACTTTGTAGTAACTCTGTTCATTTTCAATCAAATCAGTCAATGCAAGTCGAGTCTGCGGAGTTGGGTACCTGTACAGTACAATGGGCAATCTTACATAACTTCAGAATTTATATTGCTTCATAGAAGACTTCAAAAAACAATCATTGCTCATACGCTTCAAGTGCCACTATTGCTTCAATCTGTGCTGTCACATCTCTTTCATGTCTCAGTTGGTACTGCCACTGAAAATCAGGTTGTCTAGCATCCACAGCACGGATTAAAGTCATTTCCGGGTCCAACCTAATCCACAGGACTGGAGAATCCGCGCTTTAGAGAATTTTGAATTAAATAATGTGATAAATTAGTTCATAATTAACATTATCAGAACATGGTAAGTCTATGCATAACGCAAATTCAAAACGCATACTCCATTGTTGTAAGGTCCATGTCAACTTCCTCTCCAGTACAGAGGGGAATTTTCTTTTTTTTCTGCCGTCTACTTTTGGAATGACAAACAATATCAGCCTTGGAATGAGTACCCTCTATTTGAAGAACATGCTTAAACGTTCCGTCTAACTCTTGCAAGGCAACAGTCAGAGGTCCTACATATTTTCTGACTCCGAGCTGTTGAGTACATTCTTGCTTCAGTTCAAGCTCGACAGTATTTCTGAATAAATTATATGATTTCATAAAACATCACGAAAATAATTAAGGTAAGGTCAATGAAAATAACATTTAAAAAACAACATTTACACAGAATAAAACATACTTTAGTACCTTTTTCGGTTGAATATGAATGCCATGTGAAACCTCACATGACCTCCTTGACGAATCCACTGATCCATAAAAACCGTCATATCTTTTCCCGTTACAGTAAAAATCGCTCTTGTGAAAGACGTTGTGCTAATAAGCATTGGATTTGTAGGATTGGTTCCTGGGCCTAATATACAATTTCGATTTCGTGTTATCATAATTATTGTTGACATAACGAAATGCTATGCTCTTTCCTTCACTGTCAGAACATTTTTCATCATCATTTCATCTTACCAGAGGATACAGCGTTCGCTGCACCAGGATTAGCATTTGTCTGTGCTGGTGCAATCATTCCCATTCCCAGCTGTTGAGCTTGAGAAATGTAGATAGAAGCCAAAGAAAGCTGTTTATTTAGTACCTGTATTTTGGAATGAAAACTGTTTCAATACGATTTTGAACTTTGTCTATATTTACTGGTATTATTATCGGCATCTCGGTGAACATACTGCGAAGCTAAGATAAAACCACTAACTTGCAACAGAAGTTGATTTCCGATTCGGTGCTCCAACATTCTTATTACAAGATGCGCTTTCTTGGCATAATATACCATATACTCGGGTGATACTGTCTGCGGGTTTTGCAGTGCAAAATAGTGACCCCCCTCACCTCCCTATACAAATTTTAAACCCTACATAATTAACCAAATTGGTAGTGGAGGAGTTCCATGATAGGAAAGGTTCTTATTTCAAAATTCTACCTGATCATTTGTTGCGGGACGTAAGTTGGAGCTGCTATTACTGTTGCTATTGCCAGGACCTGTATTTTTTAAGCTTGACAACTGGTGTAACATGCTTGGATCTAACACAATACCTCCGTGCTGTTGTTCATACTTGATGACATCTTGCAATTCCTATAAATACAATTTCAGGCCTTAATTTTATGTCATATGATGCGATGGAAAGTCGGGTTCGAGAAGGTGAACCGTACTAGTCATCACACGTTCAAGATTGAAAAATTATTCTTTGATTTACTGAATGTATCCAATGCCGATATTCGTTATTGCCAAAAAACTTTTTTAAATAGAGTCCACAAAGGTAATTCGAAATTCCTTTAGAAAGCCAGGCATCAGCAGAATGTTGCATGGAGATAAAACATGAATAAAATTGTTCAGCAATGGAAAGTGCAGAAAAACGTCGAGTTATATAAGTTTGGTCCACAATAGCTGATGTGTGCAAAAGATTGGTACTGAAAGGGAAAAAAATGAAATTCCAGTAATTCCACAGTTCCACTATGATTTGACGTAATGACGTGAATCTGTAATATGAAACAGCAAAAAATCTTACTCGAGAATACACAGCGAGGCGTAAGATGTCATTTCCTGATAGGTTTGACTGCAATATACGTTTTTAAAGCAAGTGTAAGGAAAACGAGCAGCCAATGATTCTTCGTAGAACTCAAACACCTAGATCAAAAATTTGCATTCAAGTCTTACATGACGTCAAAAATTGACAAACTTTTCTTTCACACAAAGTTAAACGCAATACCTCATACAAAAATCTGGAAGTCCATCGCAGCAAGTGCATCAACCCAGGAAGGCAAAAATGGACAACTTCGTGCATATTTGGATCCACATATATTTCAAAAGGACCTACGGCTAACCCTATATTGGGGGCAGCCGTTGGCACAGAGAGGTAGTAATGATAAGTCTTCTTTCGTGAACCATCAGAACTTTGGACAATTTCAACAAGATCTCCACAAGATATTGCTGTAAGATTTTCATCTACAGTAAACTCAAGTGTCCAAGTGCAAACTTCAGAAAAGCTATCTATGCATGGAAACCAAAGGCGAGAGCTATTTTCGTACCGGGTGGTAAACATATGAGCCCGCTAAAATCATCGTAAGATTGCAAGAACATAGATTAGAAACTTCCACACAAATATTCACGAAAGAATTACCTTCGATTAAAATACAATAATTAATTCACTAACCTCCTGACTATTTGGATCCTCAGGAACGAAAAAATGAATACCGCCTTGAGGATTCTCAACACTATATTCAATGGTCAAGCGAAACGGCCTACCCTCTACAATTAAATGGCTAGCTTCCGTAGGTAGACGAATGATTAGTTCACCTACAACATCAAGTATGTAATAATTTATTATTTATTATTAATCTTTCCATTTCACATCTCAAGTATAAACTATGATAATTCCTTTTATTTTCATTAAATAAAGTTCAAAAAATCCTAACCTCCACCCGCATCCGTGTCACTCTCCAACAAAGCATTGCTATGCTCTTTCGAAAACTGCTCCAGACTGTAATTTGTAGTGGCATCACTTGGAATGATTTCTAATGCTAAATCGTAGTAACTAAACGAAGCCTCAAAACTATCATTCACAATAACTTTAAATATTTTGCATTGCTTCGCATTAATCTTCACATTCTTCAGATTCGGCTTTTTCGGTACAATCGTCATCTTCACCATGCCCTAAAAACCACCCACAAAAATTAACAAAAACCCCTAAATCAAAATAACTGACAAAGAACATATATTCAAACAAATTTAAACTCACTATGATGTTTTTTTGCTGCAAGCTGATTCCAACTAAGCTGACAATTTGGTCCGTCGTACTGGAACCAACATAAAATTAAGTTAGACAACAAGATCATATTATTTTTAAATGTGCCTTCCCTTCACTACTATATACTTTTTCCTCCACGTTAAAACATCTAGGTCAAATGAAAAAAATACTCATAACTTGTACGGCCGGACTTCTTCCGGTGTCTTCTCAAATTTATTTCTCCTCATCCTGGGAAACTTCTTTAGTCAAACCCACTTCGATTCATTCATTAATTTGGTTAGGAGTCAGTAGTGACAAGGCCAACTTTCCTTAGCAATCAGGTCCACATTTTATGATTTTCTTTGTGAGTCAAACTGACAAGATTTTTTGCTTTCCCACATTTATTGTTTCTCAAAGTCATATTTGTTTATGTAAACAAAAATCGCAGCCAAAACTCCAAAAGACGATATGGGGATTTCGTAATTACAAACTACAGAAACTTATGATAAGCAAATTACTTGTTTCAACCACAAAGTTTTTCACTGCTCTAAAATGATATTTTATTACATAAAGGAAAAGAGTCTTTGATAGTAGCGTTATTATAAAGTCCCTTGTTTATGTCTAGGAGGCTTCTATGAAGACTCGGTACTTGGTACTTATTTACTCGGGATGAGCAAAGTTGATCGTCAAAATCACAAGTCTTCGTCCTCAAGTTTGTTTATTTTTGCCTTCTTTATACAAATCCCCTTACATAATACCTATAAAGAAGCACTACTAACTACTATAAGCAGCTTAGGCACAGGCCGCTAACTTCTCTATAGGCGCGTGAACAATTTCAAACTTATGAGCATCAAATAGTCCGCCGCCCGCAGCAGCCCTTACAGCCTTAAATACCAATAGAGAAAGCAGAAAGGATGAAGGGAGTAGGGAACACACACAGGCACAATACTCCGTCCACCATCTTGAGAGCCTTATGGCCAAGCTAAGCTTTAGTGATGAAATATGGATGGATGCGGGAAATAATCTTATCACATTCGTAGTTTCCCATCCTCAATGTTTGATCGCAAAATGTCATGTTGATTCCCATTCCATGTTCAAAAAATTTATGAGTTAAATATATGCTTGCCGTTATGCCGTTACCGAAGCATAGTAGTTTCTCCCACTTCAGACAATGTTTGATCATTTCATATAGTATGAATTGAATCCACCAAAATTGATCGCACATTCCTTTCTGGAAGACAATAATAATTTTCATGTACGCATTTATGAAACCATTCGCCTTTTTTATTTAGGAGGTCAACCGCATCTAAAATCTGTTGCTAACAAGAAATTCTGCGATTTTTGATTAAAAACAGAAGAAACCCATGAAGCATTGCATGCAGCAGGAAGTGAAGTTATCACTTCCTTGAGCATATAAGAGCTACCGACTGAGCTGAATGAATGAAGCAATTCTTTATATAAAGTTGTGGTGACCTTTTAATTAATGCAAGAAACCGATTTGGACACAGGAGTTGCTTTATAATATTATCCATAATTTGAACACTTGAAACACAATGTAAATGTATAGACTCAGAAGATGTGTTAAATTATATACAACTCTGGATGTGAATTACAAATTATTACCCAAATATATAAACAAAACAAACAATAGAATAGATTATTATTAGGTCAATTAGTGAAACTTTATCCATACATACATTAATCTTTCCTAAGTAATTCTTCAAACGCTCGTACCATGTACAAAATATGTATTTTCATGAGGAAAATCAACATATACTAAAACTTCAACCGTGACTGGGTCAGGATGGGATGTACTCTGGAGTTCTGAGATCTATTAAGTTGAACGAAGACATTTATTACATTGTTCCAATCAATATTTTCATGTTAAACTGATGAAATAAATTTTGTTTGCTTTCAAGAAGGGTACTTACTTTGAATGGAGATCTTACTTAGACCTGGACTTGGAACGGGACCTAGAGTCACGACGACGGGAACGGCTGCGAGAGCGAGACCTGGATGATGATCGAGATCGTCGATCTCCTCCACCACCACCACCGCCCCCACCGCTGCTGCTACCACCTCCACGTCCGCGTCCTCGATCTTCTGTCAGTCGAATTCGACTTCCATTTAAATCAGTGTCATCCAGCTTATCAATAGCAGCTTTCATATCCGAGTACGTTGCGAATTCAACCACACTGTACATCAAATTACAAATTATCATATGTAGGTAAGCTAGCACATAATGCAACATATAGACCCAATGCGACGCAAAACAACATGCAAATCTTGAAATACATACCCCTCATTTCTGCGTTGCTTATGCGCATCAGCAAAAGTAACTTCTCCTGCTTGTCTCATGTAGTCCTTCAGATCCTTAAATTGACCAAAAAATATTTCTATATTTCATTGCTCTTCTTGGAAGCTAATACTCTATTGATACATAAATCGGTATATCATGCAAGCAGCTTTCATATCTCGGTACAGAGGTAAACGCTCCATGCAGGATCAGCTATGCTACAAAACATGACCTTATCTTGTTCGACCTGAGGCAACGATGAATTAACTCTACTTGTTTCTCATTGTTTCTCATGTACTCTTCATTCACGCCGATGACTGGACTGTGAAGAGACATTGAGTAGCTTCTTATCATCCATTAACAAATAATTTATTCACAGTCGCTGTGATGAACTGGCAACCCGTCCACATAATGTCATTCTCCCGTTATTGTAACAGTGTGGTTGAACAATGAGGGGAAAACCCAAAAGGACCAAGTGACTATTCTCCACTCCCGCAGGTCAGACGCTGACACCGGAATCATTCGCCAGCGGCTGTGTTCCCGAGGTCGTGACTACATGACGTGGGTGCGATTCTTCATATTTTGATTGTTTTCATGTCCCAAGTCATGTCATTGTCAACTACAATCCCGCCAGTCCCAGTCAATTATTGCCAAGGTAAGGGTATGCACACATCCCTACTCTATAGACTAAGTCAAGGGACAGGATTCGACATCCACAGGAGAACATCAGTCCACTCCAACCAATCGCTACTACGGGCTGGGACAACGCTTACAATACACTTTCGTGGTCGAATTCATACCATTCTGATTTCAAACAAAACAAATAATTCTCTTTAATTCTCCTAATCACTTGTCTTATTTCAAAATATCTAAGAAAGAAGTTAAGGGGAATCTAAAATAATTTGGTCCTTTCTCCACTCCCAATGAAGACGGTTCCTTGCTTCGCTACAATTATTCGAAGTGATTTTCTCCTGCCTGTGAATGCGACGAGTTAACTGATGCCACTTCTCCACAGTAAGCTATACTCAATGAATCATTCGAAAGCATCCATAACTCTAGGTAGAAGATCCAATAGATCCGGTAATCCAATCCACATAAAACCATTAAGTGAAGTCAACCAAACATGCGAACAGGTTGACCCTTCCCGAATTTAGACACGGACGTCGGTAATACCCGAAATATGGATCTTCTCCAAACCAATACGATCGAAAGCCAACCACCAGCGAGTAGATTGTCATGAAAGATGTGCAGCAGGTACGCTGCACACCAAGAACCCCCGCCAATCTTCACTCGCTCTCGGTTCCAAATCCAGTCAATAATGACTTGATGCAGCCGTGATGACGAATTTTAACCGACAGGAAAATTGTCCAGACGCTACATAAATTAAACCTTTACCTGCCAGGACACACGGCTGGACAGATTCTCCACAATAACGCGATGTTCACTTCGGCTTGGAGGACCAAAACGTCTGCTGCAAGGTTCAATAACAAAGAATTGATGTAAAATTATGTGCATTACCTACATATCCATCTCCTTGTGTGGTTGATAATACAACAACCATCATCTCCCCTTCCAACGAACGTCAGTTAACTTACTTTTCGCCTCGTGGCGGTCCTCCACGTGATGAACGACCTCGGTCATCCCTATCTCTCGGCATTCCTTTAGCACGCTCCACCACCACTCTAACAACAAAAATAATAATTAGTCCACATTATAACCATCATCCCCTTCAAAATCCAACCGCCACCTACATTTATTTCCCTCAAAGTCCTTCTTTCATAAAAATACCTACACTCTCCCAAATATTACCCAAAGCACACACTTCCAAAATGTAACTAGGATATATATAAAACCCAAAAAACAGTTTCGACTTGTCGCACGATATCTTACAGAATTTTCCGTCCACAACATCTTAAACTCCACCCTCCTTCTTTGTACCGGGCTCTGGCAGCGAGCCAATAAGCGCAAGCTGACAGAAGCCTACTACACACACCACGGGCTTGATTTAGGCTCGCCCAAGGAGTGAGCTCTGCCTGTGCTAGTCACGAATTACGTTAACGAGGACGTAAAACGTTAATTCAAAATTCGCGCCGAAATCTTTCCCACGCGCAGCACTTCTCTTTGCGTCCGCGTCCTCGTTCGGGACGGGAACGCTAAAATAAACGCTAAACTTTATGAGTTAGCGTTCCCAAGACGTTAACTTTGATTGAGAACATAAAGTACAAAATCAAAGTGTTTTGATTGGGGAAAAGTCCTAGCATGTAGAGAAGTTGGGCTTTCATGTATGTGTTTTGCATCCGAAGGATGAGCATGTAATCTAATTCCAAGGTGTTAAAGAAGTGCACACTCCAGCTCCTTCCAAAAAATTAAATGGCGCCCGGTCTCACTACTCCCCTATTGTAAGGATAGTTTTCGCAAATGCTTTGTCAGCTCCAACGAGCGAGGACGAGAACGCAAAGTGAAAATTTTAGCGTTAGCGTACTCGTTCTCGTAATTCGTGATGCCATCGCAACCTGTCTAGTGTAAAGTATAAAGCAGAGAGACGGAAAATTCTCTTAAGACATCATGCGGCAAGTCGGAAATTTTTTGGGTTTTATATCCTATACAAAATGTACGCTCTCTCCCAACCGAAGCCATCAAATCAAAACCTCCCAGCAGTAAAATCAAAACAACACATTCAATGCTATTCCCAACTACTTTTAATCCACTTTTAGAATGACTGAATTAAAGAAAACAAACACACTGTCCCCCATTGTCCTCCACTACATAACGCATATATGCATCCAACCAAGCAAATTAAAATCCATCCAAAAGTATGTCAACAAGCTTTCCCTACATACAACCTCAAAAATCCAAGCCACGACTCCCCTATACAACCTATATCTATATATGCACACTCTAAAATCCCATATCTTTCAAATCAACTGCCTTCAGTGCCTTCCCCATATTAAATCTTCCATCTCAAAAAAATCCAATTTTACTACCTTGACCAACAATACATTTAAATTCCACTTACCTCTCTCCCAACAGCTCCTTTCCATTCAGCTCATAAGTAGCATCATCAGCATCCCGTTGGTCCTCAAACTCCTACAGGAAAGATATAATACCAACCCATATTTAAATCCAACCCCAAAAAAAATATATATCCATACGTCCAACCAAACTCCCATATCAACGCCATTTTATCAACAATCACATACATAACCAATACATACTTGAACTTCCACCCAACAGAAAAAACAAGAAAATTTCTTTTTTTTCCACTCACCACAAATCCATATCCCTGCTTCAAATGGATTTCTCGTATTCTTCCATAACCTTTTACAAACCTCTCCACATCCTTCTCCCGTACTCCAGACGGCATCCCCCCAATGAAGACCCTATTCTGATTCCTCATCTTCCTTCACACTTTTTTCTCTAATTTGACCAAAGAAAATCCTAAGTAAAATTCGCAGGTGAAAATCACTCTACTATATAATACTTCAGCTATATTTTATAACAAAGATAACAGCGTTCCACTCTCAGCTGATTGTCCGACTATATAAAACTGATTCAAAACTCTGGCGAATGAACACTACGATGCTTCTTCTTGACTTGAGTCTCGCAATAAAAGTCGAGAAAGGACAGGACAGGTCGGACAGGAAGAGTTTACACTAGCAGTTAAAGATCGGAACGCCTTAGCCAAGGAAAAGTATGTATATGCCATGTATTTCTATCAAGCAGACTTTACACTTTACTTTTTCCAATGCAACGCATTGGAAGCATGATACTCAGAGTCAGAATACAAACATACTCTATGGTTTCTCTTGAGCTTTACATTTTCCAACCTTGTATTCCCAGGTATCTTATCATGTATAAGTATATACTGATTTTCGTATGAAAATCTAAATTAAAATAAAGGGAAGAGGAAAAGGAGAAAAGGTTTTGGGAGAGACGTCAGGAGAGGTTTTATTCGGGAGAAGGTCAGAGGGAGAATGAGGCAGTGGTAGCAATAATTATTACAGGAACATGTAAAACGTTCGAAATTACAAACAGCACATTTTTTAAGCATTCGAACAAATTAATTGTTACTTCTCGTACATCAGCTATAGCTTATTATTTGATAGGTTGTACAGAAAAAATAATTTTTTACTGAGCAAGATATTTATAAAATTAGCTTCAAATAATCCGTTTTTAATGTGAGGTCTGCGATTTCTTATTTTGTTCTTAAAATTCTTCTTTTGTTTTTGTAAAATCTCATTAAAACTTGAATAGAAGTTATGGAATAACAGGTTTGGAACGTATATCATAAATAGTTTATACTTAAATATTAATAAAATATAAAATCATTGCATGGTAAAATATTCAATAATTTTTCGTGCCGAATAATTTGTATTTTTCATGTCTTAACTGACTTTCTGAAAAATACCCCAAATTCGGGTTCGGGTTTAAGTACGGGTATTAGAATTGCGGGTATCGAATTGAACGTTATACGAAGCGATCCAATCTTCATGTCCAAAGTGAGTGAGCAAGGATCTCGGAGTAAGCAGGTAGTGTGTGCTATGTTCAATAGTTAAATACAGCCTGTGCAGATTTTCAACTGCCCAAGTAGTTTTAATTCTGCCCGAGTAGTTTTTCAACTGCCCAAGTAGTTTTAATTCTGCCCGAGTAGTTTTTCAACTGCCCAAGTAGTTTTTCAACTGCCCGAGTAGTTTTTCAACTGCCCGAGTAGTTTTTCAACTGCCCAAGTAGTTTTTCAACTGCCCGAGTAGTTTGCCCGAGTAATTTAGCTACATTAGTTTGCCCGAGTAGTCAAACAAGTCTCCCAGCAAAGGCAGAGCCCACTCCGTGGGCGAGCCTAAATCAAGCCCATGGTGAGTGTAGTAGGCTTCTGTCAGCATGCGCTTATTGGCTCGCTGCCAGAGCTCGGTACAAAGAAGGAGGGGAATGGAGTTCAAAATGTTGAGCGTTCAATCAAATCCTTATTATATGTTAAGCCAAACATTGTGTGGCTTTGCACTTTCAAACCTCCCTCTTAACTTTACGTCACTATT
>JAQFXU010001220.1:0-32204 GCA_034693705.1 Spatulosminthurus flaviceps
ACAGGAAGCTACTTCAATTTATTCTTTATTCATAAGCTCCATAAGGGAAGCATCAAAAAGGGTCAAAACACTTGACAGGATCAAATATCCTGAGTCAAACAAATTATCCTACAAAAATCCTCGAGTCAAAACATAAAAGAATGAATCCTGTTTCCGGAAAAATCATCTTTCATGGATCCTCAAACAATCTCAACATTTCTGATGTCATAAAAGTACAAAAAAATACACTGAATTTCATACATAACATGTCTGACAGAAGATGGACCGGAAACAATGCGACAATTCTTCTTAAATAAAATTCAAGTTTCTTACAAAACTAAACTTCTTGGATTTCTTATAAAATTAAAACCCGAGGGAAGAATTTCAGATAAGAAATGAAAATATTTTTAATTATGCATCTATAATTGGAGGCTATAATAATTAATTTATGGAGAGGAGTCTCAAAATGAGAGCAGCATGTGACGACGAAGAGACAAGTAATTTTTTAAGCAATACTTTTGGTCAGCATAATGTTCTATTGAGAGGGAAATAATTTTTTAGGAGGAAATGAACAATCATAGGGAAATGACTGAAAGATAGTTGGCGGATGTTGAAACAATTAGTGATTAGATTGGAATATTTACACTTGTTTCAGTTCGCTCGCACACAAATACACATACACCGTCACATTTCCATATATGTGCACTTTTGAGAAGTGCCCTGAAGACGTAAACACTTGGACAAAAGATTGTGATGATGAAAGCTGCTGATGGTCGTTTTTGATACAGTTAAAAAGGAAAAGGAGAGGGAAGAATGCGATTGCTATGGAAAGATATAGTAGTAAGTAATAATGTACTTTGAGTTTATTGAATGACTAGAGAGAGAGAGAGAGTAGAGGCCCTACTAATAATAGAGGAAATGAAGAGAGTACGAAAGGTAGAGAGTTTAGTCGTTGGTTTTGACAATCGATAAACTACTGCATTGTATTTAGAGTTGGAGAAAGTTGAGTATTAAAATGTAGAGGAACAAGGTTTTTTTGTCGAACTCACCGTGAAGTCACTAATTGTTCAAGGGCTTCCCCAGGTGACACTGGAAGGGATGAAGAAACCCCATATTCGTATGTTACACACGGGGCAGAACCAGGTCAGCAGCACCTCCATTTTGAACTTTTTGGTCACCTCTCCGTGGCCTTTTCCACTCAACTCCACTACTCCCTCATTCAACGTTACTTCTATTGCCAGGGCACAATGTATAAGTCCAACGAACGGAGAGAGAGAGAGACAAGAGATACGGACGAGAGAGAGAGAGAGAGAGAAACTACATGAAAAATCAAACTCCACTCCGCGCAACCAAATAATCCCAACCCGACTCTCCTCTAACTTTTTCTTTTCCCCTTTCAAACCTTCCTTACATTATTATTAGTGATTGAGGAGACTCCTTCATACTCATTTAACTTGATAAAATGTGAGCAATTATGAGGATGAATAATCATATTTAACTATTTTATAGCACATCTTGCGTGTGTACATACATATAAGGGAAATGTATCAGTGCTCTCTCTCCTGGTATCTATATATGTATATTGTATGTATAGGGCTGGTTCCGTAGTGTAAATACTTGGTGGGTCACATCCTCCAAGTCAGAGACTTTCTTCTACACACACAGATATACACACACATACACATACACACACACACACACACACTCCTCTCATACATACTTGTACTATTGGACAGAGCCAGTACTACTGCGGGAATTTCTCCATTGGTAGCAGCTCCATACCGCTCCCTCTATACCTTTCCCCAGCTACATTTCAACTCTACGGTGCTTTGCGGTCCGGAGGATCTCTCCATAATATGGAGTCCATATACATGGACCCACCACTATAACATTACCCACATAAACATATAACTCCCCTTTAGTGTGTGTACAAGTGAAAGTAATTTATAAGCATGTACTTTAATTCCGCCAAAATCATATCCCGTCTATACAGCCTATACAGTGTTTTATATGCCTCAATCCATGTAGGGCAGAGTATCGTACATCAAGATGCACACACGTATGTAGTGTGTGTACATGGAAAATGTCTATACTTGTGTGAGGAATTCTGGAGGCGAGCGCATACTCTATAATGCATACGCACCTTGCGCAGACAATCCTATATATTAGAATTGTACGTGGGTGTGCTTATATATACGGAACTCTACTTTCTGGCTATATTCATAAAATACATGGGCACAAAGCTCCTTCTCCACGTTCTTTTACTTGGGATCCTGCCGGTGCCCTATATAAGTCCTAGTTTAGTATTCATACCAGTGACTCGGTTCCTTTTAAAGTCATGGTTTGAGCAAGAGCGAATGTTGCCGCTACTGCTTTCTCCAGCCTTATATTATGCTTTCTCCAGACTTATATTATGCTTTCTCCAAGGCTTATATATATGCTTGGTGGTTCCACTAGATAATATTCTAGGGTTATAGTATAGCAATTCGTATAGCTATTCTATAGTTACATACCGCAGCGTATGTATGTATGTACATAGGGGAGCGTTACAGGAGCAAGGCTCTCTTCATTTTCCCGGTTCAAATCTAATGTACGCAACTATATAGGGAAAGAAACCAGGGAGCTGGGTCCTACAGTTATAAGTTTTGCTAGTAGTAGTAGTACAGAAGGAGAAGGCTCGTTTCCCGTAAGAACTCATCACATCTGGTACATGTATAGTGGTAACTTTTAGCACTTGCCGTAGTAACCCCTTTGAATGTGCAAGTAAATACATATGGGAGCATCCAGCACTCATGTCTCGGCTATAGAGGGGATCGAGTCTATTGGGTAAGCACATATGCAGATGGATGTACTTGTAGATGTAGGTTTGAAAGTTTTTCGCAAGGCATGTTACCTCTGTTCATGTACACGTAAACTTCTTGCTGACGTCAGTCTAGTATTGATTCTCGTTTTTACTGTCTTTCTCTCTGTCTTTCTATGGTTGTAGCAGCCATCGTCATCGTCGTCTTTTTTCCTCCTCCCAAACAACGACCTGAGCATACTACGGCAGCAGCAAGCGGCAGCAGCAGCTTCAGTGAAAGCAGCATCTTTCCAAACGCGGCTGCTGCCTCTCTCTCTCTCTCTCTCTCTACGGTTCTTGAAACGTAGGAAGGAGTACGTAGTGTTTATACGTATTCTTGACTCGTTCTCTCTCTCTCTATTCATATCTCTTCTGTTCATAGCCTATTCATGGAAGAGTACTCTCTCCCTTTGCTATATATTACGGGTACATTATATCTACTTAAAGCAGAAAGAAAATAGAGTTAAACCAAGAATCAAAGGATGACGATGGTTTCCACGAAGAACCAATGCCTGCCCCAGTCCTTGACTATGCTCAAGCCCAACGTTTTCTTGGGTTTCTCTCTCTCTCTCTCTCTTTGCCTCTGTCTCTCTCTTTTTTCCTCTCACTCTTTCGCCTCTCTATCCTCGTCTCTAGACCATATTTCGATGTTTTCATTGTAAAACCTACGTTTGTGAGTGTTTGCATGAGTGTGAGTGTGTGCGTTTTGTGAACCAAGGAGATAAAAAAGGTTGGATGGTACATAGCCTATACATAATGTCTTTCCTTTCCCCAACCAAACCTCCAACTCAAGCCAACCCTTCATCCATAGATAATCGGTTCCAGTAGATAACCAGCACCAATAGAATGGAATCTAATTTCGCTTGAAATATATGAGTGAAGTATTTTTTTTCTCCTTTTCCCTCTTCCCATGCCACCACACACACATCATGCTTATATATGGATGGATAGATAGAGAGAGAGAGAGAGGGAAAATATATTCTAATGGAACTACTATATCCGTGTGAATGCATGACAAATAATCATTTCTTTCTCTCCTTTCCCTTATTCCTTACTACTCCTTTCTAGTAATAATGTATGCTAATATTTTCTTATGAGCTTGCAATTGTACTGAGGCTTTTTCCCTGATAAGAATCTCAACAGGCGACAGCATGGAATGCCCAGGGAGAATTATATGCACGAAGGGAAATTAAGAGTTGATATTTATGTAAATAATTACTGTCGTTATAATTTCTGGTCGTCGATTGTGGCTTCCAATAGTGCTACTCTTTCGAGGAGTCCTATACGCATTGTCAAAAATAAAAGACTTGTTGTTTTGCATGAAGTATATTTTTCCATACATATTTTTATGTATACGTAATACATTGACAGGGAAGATATAATTTCCATGATGTCCAAGAAAAGTTTATTTTCGGAAAAAATGTAGTGTGGCACTCTTAATATTTATAAGACTGATCTGGGACCAGATTGCTCCGTTTACTCCGTTAGACTCCTTTGCGAGCTGACGTTGTGCTAAAGCCCGTTTTAGATAACGAGATACGCTGCACCGTGAGCAATGATAATAATTAAGTATCGTGTGTGAATTCAATGGTGCCTGTGAATCTTTTCATCTAATTTTTTTTAGAGTCAACATTCTCCCGTACGTCATGTGGATATTCCTCCGTCACTAAAACTATAAAAAAATTATGATGGTGCATAAGTCATGTGGTCCAGGGAAATACTCAATGAAGGACTAATCTCTTGTGGTTGTATAGGGAGGAAGGTACATCCTGGGTGAGAGTATAGAGAGGTTTGGAAAAGTCCAAGGATAATAATAATTATGATTGGAAAGGTAGTTCTACACTGTACGGAAAGTTTGGTTTCATAGTTTACTAGTTCTCTCCCACAAGAACGATAAGTATGGATGATTTTTATGGGAGATTTTGAGCTGACGTAAAAAGCCATGGGATCGCATCAGTAGCGTTGCATGTGGAGCTACGTATTATTACAGACGTACGTAGAAAGAGAGAGGGAATGGCTTCTCATATGGTATCTCTTCAAGTCTGTGTCAGTAGTAGAAGCATGTAGAGAGAGGCACACACACACACACACAGGATGAAGTCTATAAGCTTAAGTATTCATACTATCCTTCTGGTTACAACAACAAGACCAACTTGAAACTTGTGAATGGACGACGTTCAGGATGACGAACTTCCTCGACTGGCAGCCTCCACGCATGGCTTTCTCCTATAATACTGACTTTCATACTATGAATCCGGTTACGAAGCTGGAGCTGGTTATGTATTTGATCTTGTCCATATAAATATATGCCTATACAAGTATATGAAGGGGAGCGTGAAAGCATCTGGAACGTTAGGAACTGCGTATGTATAGGCAAGGGGCAAACAACGTTTACACACGGTTGTGCAGCTATAGAGGAGAGCAGAAGAAAACATAATGTAAGTTTGGAGAGAGAGGAAAGAGAAGGAAAAGGCTCTTCCTTTTCCCTTTTTTCTTCTTTCTTATTTTCTCGATACGGCTCACAACTCCAAGCGTTCTTGTAATAATGCCTCATGCTAAAAATACTTTTATCATTTCACAACTCAAACTATTGCCATTTCTTTACTGCTACGTTAAAACTGTCAGAAAAGTAATGACTCAAATGTCAGCGGTTAAACCTCAGGGTAATCCTTTTATAAGAAAAAAAAATAGTGTGAAAGAACTTGAGAAAAATCCTTGGAAGGAGAGGTCGAAAAAAGATTTTAGCTTGAGCAAAAGAGCTCAGTGACTCTTACAAGAGACATTAGTAGTAGTACTAGTAGTAAAAAAAAAAGATGGAATGTTATCAGGATTTTTCATATATTATCTAGTATATATACATAAGTGCTGGTTTAAAAAAATGGCAGAGGTGAGAGTAAAACACTCCGGAGACTTTTAGTTCTAATTCGTAAATAGTTTGATGCTATTACGGCATTCTCTTACTCCTCTATAGATATTCCTTTGGCCTAGTAATTATAATGGGATTATTCATGAGGAATTAATGCAATGGATCAAGGAGGTCAGGAGGAAAAACTTTTATCGTATTACTGTTACTATTAAGTAACAATATGATTACTATACTCTTGTCTCATAAATGCTTCAGGTCCGTCTGTGCTCCAGTTAACCCTTTTCCTACGTTTTTACGTGTACAGGTGTACATGATTTTTTCACATGCTAAAATCCTACCCTGTACCTTCTGCTTATATCCATATATAAATAACCTTCAGTATATATAATACTTTATACACATATATACACATATAACGTAACGTTCTAGTTACGTATGTGATTAGTATTAGCATATGCTCTACTAAAGTACGATTGGGATTAGTCTATAAAATTACTTTGGGATATAGTCAGAATAAGAGAGTCGGTACTTTCATAGGTATACGAACTTATGGTCATGGTTTTAAATGGTCTATTGTAATAAAAGTAACAATGCTACTAATAGCTCGATGGCAAGTATATGTACTATCTTCCAATCTTACAAAACATTTCTGGAGTAGCAGTTGTTCCCGCTACAATTAAGTGTACATTGAATTCTATACCAGCTGTAGAGACAATAGGAGACGCTGTTTTGTGGAACCATCCAGTGGTTAAAAGAATGTCATAGTGAAGAGCTACACCAGCCTTATAAAGTATAAGTAGTACACTTGAAGGAAATTAAATCAAGTAAGATTCTCACTCGTGGAATATGCACTTAAAGGCTAAGTGTATACAGTAATAATTATGCACATAAATGCGTTTCTTATTCATCACTCCCAGTGGAGCTACTACAGTTATTTAGAATTTCTGGGTATTTGTAGTGTGCAAGTATATGTTGATAGTTATAGACAGAAATAGAAGGAAGTTGTAGGGAAAAATAAAGAAATAATGGAGTGGAATAATCTCGTATCATTTGTCAAGGCACTAAAGCCGCAAAAAACACAAGGAATTAAGAAGGAAACCATCAAAATGCATCGGTCTCAAGTTTTCCTTCGTCTTGTTCTCCTCCGTCTTCCCAGTATTTCTCTCTCTCTCTCTCTCTCGCTGGCTCGTTTCCTTCCCAGAATTTTCTTTCACTTGTTGTTGTTACCCTGTAGTTAGAGTGCTTGCTTGTGTACAGATGGAGAAAAGATATTCAATGTTCTATATATATGTATTGTTATGCATGGTCAAAAGTCGAGATGTTCTTGGGTCTGATTTAATTTCTTACAATCCCTCAATTAAGTCATGGCTATATGAAATAGGCTCTGCTCTAATAATTAATAAAAAGGCAGAAGAGGAAATTCGAGGGCATTTTTACCAACGGCCACCGTCTATTCTTCCTGTACATTTAGCTTCTCCAGCTTGATGCTCCTTATTGCCTTATTGTTTAGATTAAAGGGAAACATATCCCATTGGAGTAGCTTCATTCCTAATCTCTCTCTCTCGCGCTCTCTCTATCTCTCTCATTTCTATTCAGTCAATTCATAGACATTAACTGGAATAAAAAGTCCTCATATAAACACTGCCTTTGGAGAAAGGATAGGAAAGTTGAAAAACTTGGAGTTTATGGGAAGCAGTGTGATTTCTCTTTGACCAGCGAATTGCATCATGCTGTTTGGAATTAAACGAAATTATTCCCTTGTATTTAGTTGTAGCCAGACATATATGTACATAGATGCATACACATGTATATGAACAACATCTCAGAGAGCGGACGGCAGACGGAATGAAAGAGTTCAGGTCATTGCAGATATAAATGGATGGTGTAGCGAGAAGAAAAAAATGAAGCAAAAAATCCCATGGTTTTTTGGCCTGTAGACATTCATCTATTTGGTAGAGAGGATCTGTTGGACTATAATGAGCTCTAGTTTTATCTAACTTGTTTTTTCCGGAGACATTTTTATTGTAACTATACACAATCAGAAATGTACTGCATCATGTACATTATATAGTGTTATAACTTGCTTAAGTACCACGGAATCATCTCATCTCTCCTTTACTAAGGAGTCCTTAGTGGGAGAACCAAAACTGTGAAGTAGCAATAGAAAACCAGGCACATCCTAACTCTCTCTCTCTCTGAAGGACTGAGGACGGGAAAAGGTTCAAATAAAACAATGAGGATTTGATCCTACTGATGATACTATCAAGTAGAAATATTTAGGTAATTATCAAGGAGCTAAATCAGCTGCATTTATGAACCATAGAGGAGTAAAAGTGAAGAGGACGGATGCAATGACGGAAGATTCCCGGCGGTGAGAGCAACTTTGCCTTTCCCCTGCTCCCGTGAATGCTCTTCTTACCACTAGCACTGTGTATACATATGCAATGCATTAAAAACCTTCTATTATTATATTGTTCCTTTCTTTGAAAAGAAACCGGTATAAGGATGTTCTATCTTATTGGACTTTGGAATCGACAAGATTCTAGCCGGGACGAAAAAAAAGATGGGGAGCAATGCAAGGGAAAGTAGGGAAGAGAGAGAGAGAGAGAGAGCAAAGGAATTTAGCTGTTGAGGATGTGAGTGAGAGTAAGAGTGTAAAAAGGAGTACAACTACGATAGTAGTAGTTCCTCAACATATGTATAAGGTGGTGCAATAGGTTCGGTTGCTTAGTTTGGCTGTTGATATGAGCAACTTTTCTCCAGTATCCTTTTATGACATCCTCATGTACTTACTCTTAGTAATACTGACGCACTCAACACCCACACTCTTTGCTACTACTACCATTACACTCTACTACATCTACATACATGCAGAAACGTTGTACTTGAAAGTCATTCTGTTGATTTCCTCATGCTGTATTATTTTACATAGTCTCATTTCACACTCTTTTCCAAGCTCAATCAAGCCCAAGTTATCAAATTACCAAGTTGACATGAAAATCCCTTAAATCCTCTCATTTTACTATCGACACTTTCATTCTTCCATGCAACTCTCATTTCTCTTGCGTTTTCTTCTCTCTTCTTGTTCCTAGAATATTGCAACTTATAATCGAAAGTTGATACAGTAGTTGACTTTGTATGTTTTAGTTGAAATATGCATTATTAGCTAATACGTCATCTATTTGTTAGGAGAGACATTGTAAATATGCAATTCTTGTTAGAAACAAAAGTATACCTTTCTCATATATATAATCACTTCCAATCCATGTAATGTATACATGTAAATGTGTAAGGTACGACACTCGGACACTCCTGCTATGGTTCCTGTAAGCTTGTCAAACTTTCCTGATGAGTTTCAAGTGATACCGTGTTAATAAAATGTAATTACATTAACTAGAACATAACTTTTCAATTTTCGGAAACTTAATATCATATAACGAGTCTATATAGGCTGGCTGCAGTATATACCGATACCATTATGTGTATCACATGGTTACCATGGGTCTTTTATATCCATGGTAGGAGGCAAGTGTTTACATTTTAGTTGGATTCTAACCTTGTTATATAGGTAAGTAAAGTTTGATGATGATAGGAAACTTGTGAGGAAGGAGAGATTAACATAACATCATTTTCATGATCAACTGTCTTTCCCTCAAAGCTGTCTCGATATTTGAGCAAGGACTTGAGGCTTGATGGAACTTAATTTCAAGCTTTCTTATGGTTAAAGTGAAGTACTTATGTATGAACATAAAATCATACAGGCTTATTTCTGAAAACATTTCCTGAAATGGAAATTGACAATATCTAGTAAAATATGTCCCGGGGACACACTCCTGTCCTCGTGTACGTTTATTATTGTCTGGCATGCAAATCAATGTGGCTGATGTATAGGTTTGTTGTATTTTGGTTTATTGCAATACATCAATTCAATGCAGAGAGTGTTCAATCATTTTTAGCTCTGATTAAGTCAATTAGTAGTATACCTTTCTACGGTGATTTACTACAAGCATTTCCCATTTCGAGTCGCATTCTTGGTTTTATCCAATGATAGTATGAAGACTAGAGAAGTCAAAGGAAATAAAAACCAGTAAGGGGATCGGAAATATCTGGTATTTACTTAAATAGATATATGAACAAATCATGTTCAAAATAATGGCTTCTGGATGCAGAATTTTCTAGTGAGCCGGAATAGCGGGTTGATTAGTTGAATTTCATGTTGTTTTATATCGGTACATGACAGCAACTCAATATTACGAAGGAATGTTGTATTTTGTATTTCAAATATATTTTCCTCAATTGTGCGTACTGACGCTAACTTTAATGTAGTATATCACTGCTATACTACATTAAACGTACTTCTGCATCAGGTTCCAATGAACGAGGTGAAATCTTATTAAGATTACTACATATTTGAAACGGACATTTTTTCTAATAATGCTCCTAGTGAGTGCGGTAAAAAAGTCCCTGGTTGTTTATACACTTGCTTGTCATAAAATAGAAACTTCCACACAATTATTATGCATCATTCGGTCATTCTCTAATTATAGGTATCTAAGGTAACTCATGAGGATCATTCTGAATTCCAATTTTGCCTAATGTAGAATTGACGTCTTGGTATGACCCTTGACAGTACACATTAGGTGTATGTCATGATATTATCAAGCTTTTACATAAACTGGTACGTGTGAACGTGAACCATTATCCCAGCAGAAGCTTATAGGAAAGGTAACCTAGAGCTTTTCTCTCTATTGGTGCATAATAAATGAAGTCTTCAAGTGAAAAGTGTAAGGATGAATAGATAGGTATGTCTGTACTGCTATAAGGTGTGCATCAAACACCATACATTGTACCTTGTGACCTCAAGATGACAACTTCGTTTTTCACTCAGGATCGAAGCATATTGAATCGAATGTTTTTACCATTTTATTTTCACCACCATTATGAGATGCATCATTTTGCAAAACAATTAATGCCAGAATCTCTACCATTTCACTTACAACTGGGCCTGAAGTACATTTCCTTAGCATAAGCCAAGGAATTAAGCGTTTAAATGGGAGATGCCCTTTCCAACACCCTCTGCCCTCTTGTGTTAAGACGTGTATGGGTACAGGGCGAACCAAAAATTGAAATGAGTCCAAAAAATGACGGGGAATTTTTATAGGGGGCTAAGAATTTCATAGTTCAAATTTTTCATAGAGGAAAATGAAGACAAACTCACATTTTTTTTATCTTCGCTCAAGTCTAGGTTAAAGGAGCCAATTACGTATTTAATGTATGTATGTATGTATGGGTGGTTTATAGTCCGTCTTTCACCTTCACAGTATGGACAGACTCTCTTATACCTCCTTTATTATTTCAAGTCACCATATTACAAGCATTGAACATTTCTTAACAACTATGGAATGTATGGAAGATAGAGAGAAAGAACGGGGATTATGGGACGCTCATCTGGTTGTGGAGTCAATCGAGATATGCAGATTAGGTCTTGATTACATCCGTAGTTCACCTCATCCAGGGATTGCCGGAGATTGTCAAATCCAGCCCTCTCCTGTCCAGCTCCTTCCGAGTGCAACCATCCCTCCATCTCTCTCCATACATTCCGCAACAGCCAGTAGTGGTGGGCTTATCTGGGTAGATCGAATCCAAGCCATTCCCTGGCCGAGGCCAGGTACTTCACTACTGGACTGAACTGGCTGTTCTAATTACATAGTTAATTATAAGATCAAATATTTTCAATTATCAGGGTTTCCAGTCACCATAACTTTATCGAAATATTTTTGCACCAAAAGAAAAGATTTGAAACACTGCCATCAAATAACATATACGTCGAATAAACGTTCCTCCTGTCATCGTGGAGAACAAACTGTAAAAAGGTGAATAAAACTTTGTCTGAAATCCTTACCTTCTCGTTAAGGTGAACGGACAGTATAACGCTAAGCTAATTTTATACAAAAATTAGTGTAAATAATTTGGTTCAATTTTATGCGGCTGAAAAATATTTTGGTTCAGTTTTGTGTGGCTAAAAAATATTTTGGTTTAAACTGTTTTGGTAACAACCATTGTTGGCTGAAAAGGGCTTATGTTCAATTAGCCTAGACCCAAAAAAGACACCCAAAAAGCACAGAATTTCAAGGCAGGAATTCGATTAATTTGACTTGATTTTTCGGGACCAAAAGCAATAGCATATCTTGATATTGTTATTTTCACGAATCTCCACTTCATTGGTTTTAATAGACCATGTAATTGTTCCTTTAGCCTAGACTTAAGCGGGGACAAAACAAGGTGAGTTGGTCTGTATTTTTCTTCATGAAAAATTCAAACTATGAAATTCTTAGCCCTCAAAATCATTTTTTGGTTTTGCCCTGCACCCCTTAACACAAGAGGGTGTTGGAAAGGGCCTCCCCTATTTAAATGTATGCTATGCAAATGTACTTTACGCCCAGTTGTAAGTGAAATGGTAGTGATACATTAATTTCTTCGAAAAATGATGAATCTCATAATGATGGTTCAAAATAAAATTTCAAACATAGTTCATTAAATGCTTCGATTATGGGTGAACAATGAAGTTGTCATCTTGAGGTCAAACGGACAAGTGTTCACCAGCAGTAGTGTTTGAATAAAAGTTACACGTATTCTCCCTTTGCCTACACCAAGGTACCTGTTTACTTTCCACACGAGTAGTTCAGTAAATTAGAAACAAGCCAAATACTGAATAATGGCTGTCAGTAATGTGATCACGATTCCCTGTAAACAGTATATTATTTACGTTACTAGGTGTCATAACGCGAGATGTAGATGTCAGAATTAACGATTTACTGCGATTGTGTGTGATGCGGATGAAAAAGAAAATTAGGAAGAACGTTGTACAAGCCTGAACTTACTGCCACTACACTTTCAAAATTGATACTTCAACAAACAAATAAATTCAAGCCGAGCTTAGCTCTTTATTAAGAAATATTCTCCATTCATTGTTTGTTAGTACAACAAATGAAAAACAAAGAAAATTGTCTATTTGCCCTTCTTGGCCTTTATCTTCCTCAAATAAAATTCGAGTTCTTTGCCTTCCAATATGTAACCATCTACTCGTCCAACTTGCCCGGGTCGACTGGCTATGCAAGCTGTAAATAACAAAAAGACCACAATGTAAGTTACAGGTAACGTAAGGTAAGCGTGGTTTTCCATTGCATTTCCCAAGTTATCTCAGAGTAACTATGACATAAATGCACACGGAAAATTAGCTTTTAAGTAGTCATCATTGATATAAATATTATCATGTTTTAAAACTAACGCTTCTAATAATAATCGATCGCGTTACTGCAGGAAGCACGCCGCAAATGCTTCATTATAAATTTCAGCCTTAAAGTTTAAAGATCAACTCAACTAGTTGAGCCGACATCTAGTCGATAAAGACGACAATACCTCCTGCAATAAAAGACGATCTACTCTTTTCCGCTAAAACTCACCCAAAACACGGCCAGTTTGGAACTGTTCTTCGAGGGCAGGTTCCACTTTAGAGGTCTTCTGGCGGATCTTCAATCTTTTCTCCACTTTCTTAGAGCGTTTCTTATTCAAAATAGCTTCCTCAGCCTCTGTCTGAAAGCATCGAAGTTTATTATTTTAGATTCATTTTCAAAATTATCTTCAATACTTTATTTGTTTATATACATGAATAAAGAACACAGCTCACCAATTTGGTACCCTTCTTACGCCCCAAAGGAAGTGCATAATGAGCTTCATACCACTGTCTAAAAGGGGCAGCGTCAATAACAACGATAGCGTTTTTGACCAAAGTTTTAGTTCTGACCAATTCGTTATTTGACGCATTGTAGACGACATCTATAAGACGAGTCTTCTTGGTGGTGCCTGAAATGCATCAATTTGCAGCAATTAAGCAACAAGAGAAAACTATGCTTATATATGTGACTCAAAATCGGAATACATATGGCTCAGATCGCTGTAGGATGAAGTACGGTTGTGTAATCATAATGTCTCATCTGACACGCTGTAACATCATAACCATGAGTCCAACACATCAAGTCTGCACGTTAAAAAACTACATACTTCAAAATGACCGACTACAAACAAGTACACATCGACTAGGACTTAAACTTCCGCAGGTAATTCCCTTACAAGAAGACTACATGAACTACCTGATAGAATCTATCACAGAACGAAAATTCAAAACTGATGCTTCAGTCCCTAAACGAGAACATAGAGAGATAATCGGTGAGCAACTTCTTACCATTAAAAAGGGGGGATCTCACTACAAGCTTTTTTGTGAAGCGGCATCACAAATTATGCGCTTCATGTAAACATTGCGTTCTCACTGTCACACGGCAAGTCAGCTGTTAGACGCTAGATGAAGCCGCCTGACTTGAAGCTGCTGCTTGTGCCGCTTCGCAGTTCATGTAGCCGGGCCGGAATGTGAAGCGGGAAATAAACTGACGCGCCGACAGAAAAAGGAAGCTTTGTCGAATCCAATATTGCGTTAATGTTCACACTAGCACGACTCACTTTTTCCAACCAGTAATCAGTTGATTGCTGCGCTGTCGAAGACGCAGGCAGCGAAACAAATCTGTATATGTGTGATTGCTCCGAGCAGCATGACACTCACTTCAAATTGCTTGAAGCATGGCTTCTAGTTGAAGTCGAACTTCACAAAGAAGCTCGTAGTGAGATCCCGGCTTTTACAACTGTTGAGACCAGATGTAAACTATATAATGACTAACCCACTAGCGTTCTCATTTTACACTACACTGTATCCCTTGCTATTCGTTAGGTAAAATGGAGGCCGAAAATCTTTAAAGTATGTGAAATTAAACAAAGTCAAATGAAACAGCCTACTCAAGAGCTTTAAACCTTCTCACGAAATAAAGTTACATGGTCAATTTCAAGTCGCTTCATGTCGATTTGTGTTATTTAAATTGACTTGATGGTCAGATTTGAGGTACTATTAACTCCAACAGTGACCCGAAGAATAAACAACTTACTTTCCGAGCCCCAGGAGAAATTTCCTGCATCACAACGAAGGGCACGGAACTTCAGGTTTCCTCCTCTAGTACGTACGCTGTGGATTCGGCGAGCACCCAACTACACAAAATCAAAAAAGAAACTTATTACTTCTCCAATTACCCACACTTTACTACCCATGAAGAATGTACCCCCAAAAATCAGAACGTTAGAGGTGAAATAGTTAATGATATCTCATCAAATAATTCAGTAAAATCAGTCATCACTTTAACTCTTCCCATCCATATCTCAATTCGTCTCCTTATTTCATATTTAATTATTTTCTACTTACTTTAGTATTGGCAGCAGGTCGTCCCAATTCGAACTTCCTCTTCTTACGGATTACAGCTCGCTTTCCTCCGGTTGCCCGGCGCTTGTGATAGTGATCTCTTGAAATACCTGAACAACATTTTCACCTTTAAGTATTAACACCACTAATTCCAACCATCAACAAATTTCCCAATTAATTCTATAATTCCACAAAAACCCCTTTCATAAAAAATTCTTCCACGTGATCAACAAACTATGGTTATCTATTAACCTCTCAATCTCTTCCAAATATTGCTCAAATTTACTAAAATTATGTGAGACCATGCCGCAGATGTATGCCGGGGATTCTAGACAGTAACTATGCCTTTCGACAAATCAAGCAAAAATTTCCCCGTTGGTCAAAATAAAAATCTCCCACATACTAAATAATAATGATAATCAATTCAAATGGGAATTATACTTCCAAATTTTTAAAAAACTATAAAATTTTCAAGAATAGCAATGCCGAAAACTTACCCATCTTGGCTGATGTGATAGAAGAACCAGAACGGCGTGCCGAACGATGGCTGTCGACTTGTGTCCCACAGTCCTAATACAATCTGCTCGGCGTTAACAAAACCTTCCCAAATCCCAAAAAGCATGCACCCTCCCCACGTTCTCTTGTACTCAGAGTCCTTGTCACGGCCTGTCGGCAACCAGGCCAAACCACGGCATAGAATCGTTTATGTACACCATAGGTAAATGTGTACGCGTTCTTCCAAGTTACTCAGGAGATGTCTCCCACCTACGTCGCTCCATACGTCTAGGTACTTCAAACTTGAAAACAACGCCTGTAGATGTAGCACAATCCTTTGGAATCCATCCTGAGGATTAACCATGACTTAAGGCTCAAATGTTATTTCGACAAAGGTGTTTTTCATATTTTGCCTGCCCTGCACAATTTGACTGATTTAAACCCCAAAGGATTTCTTATTGCACATCTAACTCTGACTTACTAAGTTACTTTTTTTTTAAATCACAGCTATTTTTAATCCATAAAATATTTTTTGGACTTTACTGAAATATTCTGTCAACTCGTTATCGCACATTAAAAGATTACGTTGTAGCCAGTGATTCGATCTTAGGAATTATTTATGCTTATTCGTTACGGAACAATTTAGTAGGGATTCCATACGATTTTTTTTATCTTTGGTCATTCAGGCTAATTTTAAGCATTAAAATACCTAAATTACTGAGCAGTATGCGATTGCGATTGTGGAGAATTTTGTACCTATGGAATTTTTAATGATAAAAATATAAACATCTTATGCTATAATACCAATACCAATAATACATTTCTTACTTTGAATGAAATCTCGAAAGATTAATTTAAGAAACCGAAACCAGAAAAATAGACACATGTTACACTTTAAGAATAAATTGTACATAAAGAAAGGAAGCTTTCTTTTTGAATGTGAAAATGAGGTCTGGTCACATGGAAAATGGAACATGGCACAGGGACACCTTTGTTTGTCTTGATATTTTTATAAATATAGAATATTTATTAGAATTTTCTCAAGAAGTTAAAACCATATTTACAAATGCTCAATGTGCCTGGTATTGACAGGAATAACGATGATGCTAACAATATTTGTCAACTTGAATTTGAGATATTTTTTTAAATGGCTCAACATCCATCTTGTGTGCAATCCTTTGACAATTTAACCGTCCACTAATAATTTATGACATGGCCCAAGAGGTTTGAATTAGGAAAAAGGAGCTTTTGTGTTTCCATAAGGCTTACAGACGATGTCCGCGATGGCAAGTTATGGCAAGCTTGAAGAATTGAAGATTGAAGCGTGCTTTAAATCTCAGCGTCTATGGTCTACTTGAAAAGCAATAAGTATAAAAGGCTAAATTGAAAAAACGGATTTTGGAAAAGAGCGTAGGATGTGAGGCAATGGAAATATGCATGAAAGGAATTCCAACACTCTCTCACTGTTCAAGATCCTCAGTCTGGTTTTCATTGTTTCCTTTTGCTCCATCCTCTTCTCATATTTCCAGGATGGAGCATGCAGTGTCCAGCAGTGCTCTACCCAAACTCAAATGATGTATCCCCCCACATTTGTGTGTATATACATACACGCATCAACCCATGAAAAGGTATAGAGGGATGAAGGTACACAGACACACACATCTCCAACAGAAATATTATGTTTAAGCTGAACTTGCTTTTTCCAAGCATAGGTGTTTACTTGCTCAAGCTTTACATGGTAAAAGTATACGAGGGTACTCCGTGAATTTTCACAGCCTTATGACTTGCATATGGTTCTTTGATTGGATTGAAGTACCATGTATTTTCGACGTATATGGTGGCTTTAAATCTTCTATAGACAAATCTTAATACTGCGTGTGTGTCTGTGTAAAAGGAACATACATAAAAGCAGGGAGCTTAAAAAGGTTGAAGATACGAGGAGGAAGACTAGCTTTCTGTATAGGAGTAAAAGGTAAAGCAGTATAGACTATAAATTGAGTTTGAGCAGGGAACTAGCTGAAGCAAAAGCACTGCTCAACTTTTGGGTTACGTTACGATATAGGATAAACGAAGCAAAAGCAACAGCATCCGTCCGTACTTACATTCAGACGAACGGACCAGGCCAACGCACTGTATGTGTTCTGGCTTTCTGCTTCTGTGCTCTCTTTTATTTCCACTATTTATTTGTTCGTGGAGCATTTAGCATTTGCCCTCAAGTCCCGACAATAATAATCCAGGTTGCCTCTCAACTGTCTTCTACTTTAAACTTACTTATAATATATACACGCACACTCTCAGGCTTATTTTATTTATTAGTCACACTGGTTTGTTGTGTGGAGCTGGAGAAAGAGAGGAGACAGCAACATTGGCATTGGCTTTTACAGTATACAGACTTGCATAAAATTATCAGTGTGTGTGTGTGAGTGTAGAGTGTGAACACTCCTCATAACATAAGTAGAGGCACTTACTTATGTATACATGTGTGTTGTTGTTTGTGTTTTGGTACATTTAGTTTTTCCACGGCAAGGTAAATATCATATCCAATGGCGTAGTGTACCCTTCGAGTGTAAATTATAATTTTGTGAATCTACTTACTTGTTGTCAACAGTTGTATTTAATTGACGGACAGAATTTATAGGGCTTCATTCCATGAAATGAAAAAAAGGATGAGAGGGCAAAAAGAGCGTAATTATATGGATTGTACGGTCTCTAATTAACAATGTGATTCCGGTGTTTTATTATTATCCTCTACCCATAGTCGACACATACATTTTGTATACAAAAAGACTGTCTGTGTGTAATTCAACTGTCAAAGGATAATAGTGTCCGGCGCTACTGTTTTTGTGCGGAGCAACAATTATTATATTATTGTTGACTTTGTCAAGCTCATGCCGTGTACATGTAATTCGTCAATTTTAGACATGTTTCTCGACTTTCTCGTCACCGTCTCTCCCTCACAATAGGGACTAAATTAGCTGTGTAAGTACCACTCTGTTGTTTTTTCCCTGTTTGTTTTGGAACTGAGCGGAGTCAGTCGGATGTTATTTTTTTGGAAATCCTGGTGATTAAAAAATACGCAAATCTCAACATTTCGGGAATCATCATCCGTTGACCTCGGGACGGAAGATTGAGAGGAGTTGAGAAAACGAGTTGTGCGGCCGTGGTGTGACTTCTATGTGTCATTAAACACCAACGTGAGACTTTATAAATAACTTTTGTCAATCGTTAATGCTTGTCTTTCTTAGTTTCTTCAATTCTGGAGAGTTATTTTTTTTGTTGGAATTATTTTCAGGCGAGACTAGTTTGTAAAAGTTTTTGTGTAAATACGCCAAGATTTTTTAAGCCTCTTTTCGTAGTGGCGGGTGAGTCACTTATTCAGCCACTACGGGTTCTTATTGTGTCTGGCTGGAGGACGTTTAGACTTAGACATGATATTAATGGGAATATTGGTGAAGGTCTTTTACACATTAGATTCCTTTTTATTCGGAATATAGCTCCAGACTTAAGTAGTACTGGCTCTGTCTGTCAACAACCGTCTGTGTATACCTTGGAACCATCTGATATTTACTCTACATGAGCATTTCAGGTAAATCTATATTTAATCATTTTCTGTACATGTATATTTCATGAAGGTGGTCCTCACCTTTTTTTACTAACATATTATAATTAGCACGGAACTTATTTGGATGTCTGTGTTTGGCTATCCATCAGTCTTGTTCAAGCTGATTTTGATCTCTGTATACTCATTTGCATTTAAATTGAAGGAATAGATTGTGCTGTTAGGCTCATTGATAATCTTTATGTGTCTCTTCATGTCATTTATGCTGCTTGAGTGGTTGTGATAATAAAAGTAACTTGAGACATTGTTAAGTCTTCATTTAGCAGAGGTGTTATTCGTGCCGGATGGACCCGATAGTTTGTGTGTAAATAAACCAATGTATTTACACAAAGTAATAGTCAGAGCTGACATTTATGCATGTCCCATAACTTTTTCACACCGGATGTGTTCGCAAGTTAATACCAAAATGATGGTGGGCAAAGAGTATGTGTAAGTATGCATGTAAGAATAGCAGAATTAATGTAGTTTGAAGCAGTCATTTAGTCCACCAGGTGATACAGGATTTCTTTACAACTTATAACCACCAGTACCAGTGAGTATGCTTATGCGGGAACTATTTGAAACGGAAATGGCAGAGGTTTGACCTTTTAAGGGAATCTTATTGTTAGAGCTGAAAAGATGTTAGTAGTCAATCTAAGTAAAGGGTTCGCTTCAGTTTTTTTTAAAGGTCTTGGTAAAATTTTAGTAGAATACTTCCTCATTTTGGAAGCATTTTATTTACTCAATGGAAGCCACAAGCAAAAGCAGTTGCATTTTTATAGAGGGAGAGAGAAGCCTTTTCTGGCAAGTAAGATATGTAATGGAAATGGCTATTTTTGCATAAGCCTAAACAAGGCATTTTTTTCCATCACGAATCGGAATGCAATTTTTCATTTGTTTAGATGTTGCTCTAATCTTAAAGGAAGTACGACTGATTCAGCCAATAATTGTCGTTCGTAATCTTGGTTCCTATTAAGTTGTAAAGACATGGTGAAGCCATAATTACTAGCTCATACATATAAACAATAACTATACCAAGAGAAATTGAAAACCACCAACAAGACATTGTGGCTTTCCCCATACATACATGGGATATAATTGATGCTTTTAAACCACATTCGTTAGTGTTAGTGTATAATGTAGCGTGCTTTTGCTTTGTCAACTTTATTCATGGTGAGTATTGAAGTACAGGTGTATCAGTGCTGGGAATAGTATTTATATAGTTAGAAATTCATGTTTGCATATATATTCAAGAGACAGGGTTACAAGTATTCCTTTGTGTGGAAGGGTATAAATCTCGATCCTGGGTACCATGTTATGTGATTAGCGAAAAGTTAAAACAAAGCTTGTTGATCTTCGTGTAGATATTCCGCGTGGCGTATATAGAACCATAAATACATCCAATTTCCATAAACATTATATGGAAATATTATGTTACTTCGAAAGTGGCAAAGCCTTTCGTGTAGGTTGATCAAGTAGAAACCTCATTTCATTTGGAATTGCAATAATGAAAACACGCACATGGATATTTTCGTATGTGGAAAGTGTTAGCAATCGATAAGATTATAAATCAAAAGGAAAGATGAAACGTTAATGATAAAACAAAAACAGATTGTGATGACATAACTGCTGGTGTTATAATAATCTGCGTTCCATGTCCGACACTAAAATCCTCGGAACATCTTCCCTTTCTCGTTAAGTTTCCATTTACATGGCCTGGCTATGTAATCCGACCATACTTTTAATGATAGTACTAGCTCATTCTAGGCTTTTGAGGCTACAACTTATTATGCACAAAATATCAAAGAGAAGAAATCGTGAAAACTTATGGGCTTAGAGTCATTGCTTATAAGTTTTAGAGAGCAAGTAGCAGTTATAGTGTTGTAGATAGGAATTTGCTACTACTCAAAAACTAAGGTATACTGTCCGTGTTACTCCGTGTTAAGCATTTTCTTCAAGATGAGAAAGCAAATGGAAAATAATAAGTGAAAAAGAGTGCTATAGATAGCCCTTAAAATAACAAACAAATCTACAGAGTCAAAACTTTCCTCGAGCCCATTGAAAAAGTACATGGTAGGGGTGATGAGACCAAATGTTTTAGAATGCAATTACTAACTGCCTACACATTGAGTTGAGGGAACTCAAAAAAAATAATTGTAAGTCTCTGTCATCAGGAAATTTTGGCTTACGCTATGCTTACGATCATTAATGTAAATATGTTTGATGGCTAGAAGGGAGTTAAAGGTAATAAAAGAGAGGTAGAAGATGCGAACAAATTTATTCACGGCTGTTTACCAAACTATAAGAAGCAGAAACTTTAATCTTTTGAATGTTATAATATTGTTTCAGATCTGGAGCCAGCCTGTATCGTGTGGGGTGTTGAGACTACGTAGACAAAGATTAATTCTACGGATGCGGTGGAAAGGAGCAATGTCAACCATGACGAATGGCTAGAGACCAGCTTTTCTCACCACTCTTTATTTTGACTCACATCTCCATGTATACAAGAAGACTGAATGGAAGGGTTGTAAGAGTGCTATAATTTAACCAAGACTAATCCCGAATCCATATCAATTGCAAATCTTAAAGCCAACGAACACTCTGTCAAATGCACATGAACCTTGTCTTAAAATCTCATATGTTCATACATAACTCAATATTCCTTGCACCCATCTTCCAACAAGCCAATTCCTCACTGCAGTAACCAGTATATTGGCCTGGAACTATACCAGTTGTTTTATCCGACCTAACCTGAACTCTATTCAATAAATTATTTGAGTCTTCTACAAACATTTTTTATCTTCATTGTCTCTTTAAATTATCCATTTAATCACTTGGTGTGATATTTGGTGAAAACAATTTCCAAACATTTGAAATCCTTTCCCCTGATAAAATGATTCCTTCAGTTCTCCTCCTATGTTCCACAATTCCCTTTCTTTTCCTCCTTCCTCATGAAACATTCTGTGCACGGAGGATGGATCGGGAATGTGATGTTATAGCCAGGCAAATGAGGTCAAAAGGATTTACCTACCCTTGGTGGAATACCACCATGAATTCTGAGGATGTCACCGAAAGTGATGTGAGTGCCACAAATGGGTGTCCCGCAGTTGGTCCAGGTGCTCCTAGGAGTGCAAAATGCTGCAAAAGTTTTGATACGATGATCCTGAAGAATGAGACTGGAGAAGCATTTGGTGGGAAGTGGTTAGGTCCCAAATTAGCAAGCCAAGCTAAAGTTTTCAACGATAGTAAAGCTCGGTTTGACCTCACGTTCAAAGCTCTCCTTACACGAGCTCATGCTTCTTTCCATGCGATGTTTGAAAAAACGTAAGTAATTCTATCCCTGCATGTCTATTCTTTATATGGGTACATTTTCTAAGCATGTAGAATAAGTGCTATGCTAAGTGTGTTCTGCTGATTTTTTTGCATTCCTCATAATGCTTTTTTGACTCATGAACAGTCAGTTAGGCTAGGGTTTCGAAACTGTGAGAGTATAATGTTACTTTATTTATGAATCACGACAACACAACTGCGGAGGTCAGGGAGACTATGACTGTATTATACAATATGAGATGTCAATCTTTATAATGCCTTATGACATGACACTCAATAATATTATCTTGAGCAATATAAGTTAAGTAGGACTAGATGAGGATTTATCAGAGTAGAATCGTGTGAAGGAGAAAGAAAACAAATTAATTATAGGTCGCTGTCGTTATTCTTAACTACATCGTCCGGTTTGAGTTAGTTACTCCATATGACATCGTGTGTTCCGTACATAGCTAGAGTGTCGGTCGGGTGGTGAACTTTCAGCGGGATCGGTATAATTATTCTTATGATGGTGGGTTGTAGTACTTTCAGATTGTATATGGTAGATTCCCTCTATAAAATAATTGCTTTATACACCAATGCATATACCCTAAGATCTTACAGAGTTGCCATCCTTGGAAAGCCTTAGTTTCACATACGCAGTTTCAATGACTGACCTGAGTCCTACAACTTTCTGGAGCCATCAATGTAAAAGTACCTCGCACTATCGGTCATACGTCTGAACGGCCGAGGGAAAATCCCAATGGGAGAAATCCCCTTTCCTTGATCTAAGATTCCCTATATCTAGGGGATCCCAGAAATCCTGCCACAATGAGAGATACCACTATAGCACTAAAAACATTTCCCCAAATAATGTTTAACAATAAGATGCCAATTGCAAATGCAGGCTATCAAAATTGGAAAAATTTAAGTGGAATCACATTTGAATCACTTTTCGATGTTTGTCTGAAAATGATCCATTTTTGACCGAAAATTAGGTAAAAGGGTTTTAAAAAACCTTTCATTTTAGCGTCATTTTAGGGGCAGCAGTTTTACTACGAACGGCAGTAATTTTCCAGTATGAAATTCATAGTATGAATAGTTAGTTTGTTTTTATGCAACAGGGCAGTATAAATATTATAGTGCAATACAATAAAACTATAAACGAGTCTAATAATATGATTCCGGCCCGATATATATAATAAACGCTACCCAAAAATATAAATACTGTCGGACAGTACTAATTGTACCCAATGATATAAATATTGTCAAAATAGGTAAATATATACTGCCCTGGTGGGAACCGCCACTTCTAGTTAAAATACCTCCCTTTTACTTTATTCCTTTTTAAAAAGCACAAAATTCTGCCTCTATACTGTAACAGAGGTTTGCCAAAAAATACTGCCACTATATAGCATAAACTTTAAACATAGGGAATCTCTGGGGAGTTTTTCAGTCTGCCACTCTTTAGTAATACCATCCAAGGGGAAACTATTTCTTAGGGAATCTACTGTTCTATGCAAGGAAGCGTTGTACGGAACCGTTGGAAGAATAAAAATTTTTAGCGTGTCTACTATTACACTTATCATATAATTTTATTACTACATTAGAATAACTATAAAAGAAGAAGCTACATATTTTTTCCTCAACTTTTTTATCTACTGTTTTATTATCCCGGATTTAATAACTAGACTATGCTGTTTTGATTGAGGTAATTTAAGTATAAGAGATGTGATATGCTGAAAGAAGGAGCTCTCAGCAGTTGGACACTCCTAAGTGGACCTCTCAGAGGTACAGTATGCAATAAAACTCGGCCAATTGAAAGAACTGGGATTATTAAAGTTTGGACGGAATGATTATCAGTTCAAAAGAAATGTTAGAATTAATTGAAACGCATACAAAACATGTATTTGAATGCTGTGTGTAAGTATAATAAGTTTAAATAATATTTGAGACATGTGAGATTCAATGGAATTGTTTTTGCGGTAGGTATGGTATGCTGTACATTCAACATGCCCATGTGTTCCACGAGCTATTCACCACTTTTAATGCCTACTATGATGCGGGGAAGGGCTCTCTGGATGATAAGCTGAATAATTTTTTTGCCATTCTCACACGGAAAATGTTTGAAGTCCTGAATTCCCAGTACGAATTTAGCGATGCGTATCTGTCCTGTGCAGCTATAGTCATTAATGACAAACAAGGGAACGATCTTCATCGTCAGATTGTATCCAGTCTCCGGAGATCCTTTGTGGCAACGCGTGCTCTGGCCCAGGGTCTTCATGACGGACAGGCAGTTCTCACTAGTCTACAAAAGGTATGGATGTATGGTGTTTCCCCAATGATTAACCAATGTGTCAACCAATTGTCATTTTATTTTTACTGCTCACTCTCCAACTGTCTTTCCAGTCTTGCCTAATAAGGCAACTGTAAAGGCAAAGGCCTATAGACTATTGATGACTTAAGTATTATTACATGAGAGCGTAAAAGCAGAAATGACCAATCCAGAATGTCAGAACAGTCAGTCTCACTTGGCTCACTCTCTCTCTATCTCTCTGTGTGCTTACTTATATAAATTGGTTTAAATTCTCTGGAAAATATATGGATGTGTTATAATATAGCACATCCATATAACACACAGAGAAGAGCTCACAAGCAAATATTGCCCAACATTAAAAGTGAACGCATGCATAGAATTTATGGGGAAGCAAGCGTTTTGAGAACAAAGCTTTTGTAGGACTCAACCACCGTAAATCTTTGTGCCTGCGCTTCGTTTGTTCAATTTTTCCAATTTGTTCCTCTGGATGTAATGTGGATGGATCTACACGTTATTTGGCAAGAACGAGCTAAAACGTATGTATTCCCATCTCATAACTTGGTGCAGCAGATAATGGAAATAATTGAGTACCCGTGTGGCAATGTACACATATAACTCATATAAGTATTCATTAAATATACGCCTGCAGGAAAAGATTCCTGTATCGCATATTTGTATCTATATGGATTAACCTACATATATGTGCGAATGTATGTATACACTATGATCTCTTATGCAAACTAACCGGCAGCTCTGTGGTAGAAGTAACAAAAAGTTTATTATGAAATGAGTTACGAGTTTTGTAGTATTTAGGAAATTTTAGGAAATTTGTTTCTGACTTGTGTGAATAGAACATTGTGAGAAGAAATGAGTGAGCCAAGACCTGTTGACTTATTATATTGGAAACGAAGTAATAATAATTGGAATTTCGTGGGTGTATGGATTTTTATTGTATGTATATGTATAGTATGTATATATAAGTAAAGAAACTTTTACTTGCACTGCTTGGTGATAAGTACGTACTCCTACAGCTATTTGTATAAAAAGTTTTCTATTTTTATGTACAATAATTCCCTCTCATAAATGGCTATTTTTATTGCAGCTCGAAGTTTCTCCAGACTGTTTATTGTCACTCTCACAAATGCTTCACTGCCCCATATGTTTGGAAGCTCGAGCATACAAACCCTGTATTCAGGTGTGCACCAAAGTTTCTTCAGGATGTTTGAGTGGGACTTTCGTGATGACTCGCCCTTGGACTGAATTTATAACTGCCATCGAAGGGATAATCGATAGACTGCTGGGACCATACAATGTGGAAGCTGTCGTAGAACCCATCCATATTAAGATCTCAGAAGCAATCATGAACTTTCAGGAGAGTGGTCCCGACTTCAGTCAAGCCGTGTTTTCAAAATGTGGCAAACCTAATTTGAAATCTAGAAAGTAATGAAATATATTGATTCTTCGTATTTTATAGAGAAAGTTTTTGTACGTTACCGTTTACAATTATATGTGGGAAAAGGCTGATGTAAGGTAGTAATGAAAATATGATTGGTTGTTAAAGTTTACGTACCGGCGCGTTCTTTGTTGCTTTCTTTTGAAGGAATTATGGTACTGGAGGGGAGTTGGAAAAGTCTATGATATTGAATTCCGACAATGAGAGAGCTTGTTTTTCTCTGGAGCAAAGTGAAATATTAGGAGAGAGCCTTTGAAAATTGTCGATTTTCTGGTACATTAACCTGAGCTATGGTATGGAAAAGAGAGTCGTGAAAGGGGAAAAAGTAAACAATCCGGAAGCTCTTATGTTACTGATTTCCAGCTAACTTTTCTTTGCTTATATTGGAAGATTTACGTAATTTCATTCTTATGATTTCTTGTTACATTCTTTCGAAAATCGTTTTTCTTGCCTAGACATATTGATCATTAGTTTTATGTACGATTCACGATATATAGAAATAATTAATAGGAGAACAAGACTCGCATGCAAAGAAAGTAGATCGATAGACAAGGATTAATGAGCTTTGTTCCGACGTACGCAAATGACTCCTTTCCCTCTAAAATGGAGTGGATATGGATATTCATTTTTATGAAACATTATGCCATCGAGACTTATGAAGTCATTAATCTTTTGTTATGTACATTTTAGTCTCCGACGACGAGACGCATCGGCATTTGATCCTGCTGCTGCTGTAGGACAACAGCAAACCTCACCTAAAACAGCAGAGCTAAGGAACTCCCGACCAGGGCAGAGAGGGAGAAATAAGGAAACAACTCCTGTGGAAGAAGATGATGGTAGTATTCAAGCGAGCAAATCCTTGGAGAAATTGCTACGAGAAATTAAAAAGAAGGTTCAAAAGACGAGAACGGTATGGGACAAACTGCCACAGCAAGTATGCAACGGAATTAGCAAAGACTACTCATCTCAGATGTGTTGGAATGGGAGCTCACTCATAAAACCTGATAGGAATAAAAGTGAGGAGGAGAGTGAAGTCAATAGGTCTCCCGCTTCTCAAGGCAGAGCAGGAGGACCCCCCAATAAATTAGTGGCTGACCAAATTCTAGTTTTACAAATCATTACCGATAAATTGCGAGCTTCTTATAATGGTCACGATGTACAATGGGTTGAAGAATTTGGTATGAACACTGAACATATAATTTTATTCTACGATGTTTTGATGCTTCAATATTTGTTGTCAGGAAAAATCAATGAAGGATATTAACGAGAAATTATGTTTTGTAGATGAGTTAGAACTTGGAAGTGGGCAAGGCTCAGGGTCTGGAGACATTCCATCCGATTTAGATGATTCAGATGATGATGATCCAAGCGGAGAGATAAATCCCCACAAGAAGAAACATCCCAGCCGTCCAATTATGCCAAAAGGACCTCCACCGTCTATTTTTGGAAGATTACCGACAGAGGAAGACAATGACCGAGATAATTCGGTCAGTCTGGAAGAAAATAATATCCCAGAAATTGGAAATAATAACCCAGGTGGTATCCCTATAGACTTTAGTAATAAGCCTCGAAACAAACCCCCTGTTAACTCAAATCCAACGGTAGTTATCAATAAGCCCGCAGTTACTACCACCACTACCCGTAGACCACCACCTGGCTACTCGGGTGATGGGACCAAGAAAATTCCCACAAGTAGTGGGAATATGGATGTAGCCACCAAGACTGTAGCAGTTTTCAAACTATTTACTCCTATTTTTGTGTCCATGTTGGGGAAGCTCGTCTCACTCAGCTAATTACTGTCATTTTTACCCTCATTATGTGTAAAGTTCTACATAGTAACACATAACTAGGATGCATTTTTTCTTGTGGAGAAACATTGCAAATCTCGACAATTTTTTGTTGTTAAATGTAAACAGTGCAAATTTTAGTCATTCACGAACGTCTCTCATGTAGGTAGTAGATGTAGAAAAACATTTTTAAGCTTTTGTATCTGCTTATATTTATGTAGTATATAATAGATTATTATTTATGTGTAGTCTAAATTGATAAAGAGACTCTGATAAGTAAAATTTGAAAGAATAATCAAATGTATGAGTACCACCTGCCCATAAGCTGGTTTTAATGATTCAGACTATAAGTACAAGCTTTGTAAATCTGTATTGTGACTCCATGTACATGCTATTGTGCAACTAATGTAGATCTAAGTTTAATCCAACAAGCAAAAATATTTATACGTTTTACTACATCATCGATATAAATGATTGACTCCTTTCACCCTTACTCAACCAATGTATAAAAAGATAGCCATGCTCGATTTAATTTTATCACGCACGAAGTATTTTGAACAAACGTGTTTGAGTTTTCAAGTATTATTAATTAACGTGATTAACTATGTACCAGGTTAGCTAAAAACCAGCAGGTTTAGATAATTACAGTGTTGTACAGTAGGCGTATTTCAATTAAGCAATTAAATACGTGCATATTGCCTATAAGTAAGAGTTCATCAGCGGATCATTTCTCAATCATGAAAAGAAAAACGACACTATTGGTCGTATAGTAGATTGTGATTTTCAGTAATTAATTTAATGAAATTTTTACTGGGACCTTAGCTAAAATAGGGTCAATTTGTGCATTTATTATGTATGTGTATGCTATAAAAACCAATAGGGCAGATAATATATATTTAGAATATTTTAAATAATATAATACAATGCCAGTTTCTGTATGTGTTGATGTATGCATATATGAAGTACTAATTAGTAATTAATTTGTTCGATTATCAAACTTAAGATTATATTATTTCTGTAAAAAATCGCATCTTTAGAATGTATGTAGTGCTGGCTATACTTAAGGACTACACAGCTGTACTCCCAAGTTTTGTTGATGCTCTCTGTCTCCCTTTTGTAGAACATTAATTTTTTTTTGTTAGCTTAGAATTCTCCAAAAATAACTTTGTCAAATTTTTTCTCGAATAGCCAACGTTTTTCACAATAAGGTTTTAATTATTATATTGTAAGCACTTAATTTAAAGTGTAAAGGCAGCTGTCATATAGTTTCCATTCCATTATGGTTTATGGTATGTTGAAGCAATGTATAAATCATTTAACGCTATAGGTAAAACAAGTGCCATTGATTTTTCTTTTACTACTGGCTGTGTGGCTGACTGTAGTAAGGTTTTACGTTTAAATTGACTTATGACTTCTAGTAGTTATAATTTGTTATAACCTTGAACACTGTTGAAAAAACATAAATTCTATTGAATTTTATTATGGCAGACATTATGGTTTATAGTAAAATGTTATTCATATAATTATTGTATAGCTTTGGGGATCGAAACCAACCGTGAATGTATTTCCTGATGCTTTATTTATTTTGTAGATATGATTACTTACAATTAGTGCCGCTTTGTCCGCACCGGATTAAGTTTGTAAGAGATTTTTTATCCCCCAAAATACATGTTAATTGTTCAGTAGAATTGACCTAAATGTTCAAAATTGAATTTTGTGAGATTATTAATATAATAGTAAAATGATGAATAAAAGCTAGACTGTCAATGTAAAGTTGCATACTTTACTGAGGAAAATCTTTGGTCGAAAACATTTGTTTAGTAAACTGTAAAATGACACATTTTAAATGTGGGATGGGGATGCATTTAGTGTTACTCTTACTCTGTTGAAATACACTCCCCGAAATCAGCTCTTCAAAGGTAGAAACGTATTCAAATTCAAATTGTAAAATAGGTTAAAATGCAGCATGATTACCCGCGGTTATTTCACATTGATCTGCGTTTGAAGATCCGCCAAAACATTGTAAGGGTAACTGCATGAACTTATCTTAGTTATTCCTCTTGCTCTTGCATTTATTTCCCATATATTTACGTATCTCGCTCAGATCTCACTTAATTAGAAATTCAATTGACTTTTACATGAACTCATCCTTATTTTGCAGCCAACATCTTCTTTATCACTTATCACTGAAATAATGGTGAAATTAATCCAACAACATTTTTATGTCCTTACTCTCTCTACCCAGTGAACCTTGTTCAACTGCTAACAAAAAAAATAGTTTACATAACATTAAAATGTTCAAAAAAAATTATTCACAGGGATATTATGGTTGTAAGCCATCACAGCTCACTTCCATTCAGCATGAGATCATCGTATGGATACTTTCTCTACTTTCTCCAACCAAAGCACTCACTTGAATCACACAAGCAGCGGATGAGTGAGAGTAGGGAGCTCAAGCATGTAAAAAGGTGCTGTGTACAGTAGTGTACACATTCACATAAGCTATATGAGCTATACCATTACCATGGAAAGGAGAAAGGTGAATAGTGCGGGCAGAATGTAGAATTGAAGCGCAAATTTCAAGCGTGGACTGCATCTCTCTCTGTATATTTTCCTCTTTTTTTTATCCCATAGTCGAATCTTGAGTTGAATGGTATCTAGCGTGTTTGACTATATGTACACAGTACACACATACATATGTACATACTTTGTACACATTTTCCTTTGATAAGTGGTGTAAGTGAAACAGATTCAATCATTGAGACTCCCAAGAGTTGACTGACGGAGAGGAGACTTGAGGAGTGCGAATGAGTTACCATTTGGGTGTCTAACCATTTCGGTGATGGCAGAAGTGGAGGAATTCGACACTTGGTTGAATGACCGTCTGAGGGATCTGAAGACAGATGAAACTGTGTTCGGTCCCTACATTAAAAGTATCCTGGAAGGGGATGAGGACTTAGAAGAAAGAATTGAAGCTTTGGATGGGCTTTTGGTTGAATTGCAGGTATTTTTTGGCTTTGATTTGCTAGTTTGTTTTGTTTACTGATATTTTATATACTTGCAGAGCGATTTTCGACATCTGATGAACCTTGATATTTTTGTAGAATTGCAATTTGTTTTTATAGCATCTGTATAATTCTGGGAAGGTATATAATTTGAGGAAGTAAAAAGGCGAGGGTAGTAAAAATTTGTATTTGACTTACAAGATGGTAGTTATGTTTATTTACTATGTGTGCTAGTTTGTATGATATGATGATTTTTAATAATACCTTGTTTTGAATCGAATCGATGATGTTGAAGAGTATAATTTTCTCTTGTAAAACGCTGTTGTCGAGCTTTGCTCCCGGAAATGTAATTTTATGAAAGTTTCCAATGCTGTAAATAAGCTTGAAGATATTATCGATTAGTTGTTGTTTGTGATGATTTTGTGTGTAAGCTTCCGGATGATGTTGAAAACGTTTGATTGATTTGCTGAAGTGTTGTCGATGTCGATATGATGAAACTGTAGCTACTGGTCTGGTCATGATCATAGAATTTGTAGAAATACGTATTTACATTAAGGAAGGGAACTTTCGGGTTTGTTGTTAGGAATAGGAAAGCTTGGAGTCCACAATTTAGCTTGATGAGAAGAGATCGGGGTTGATAATGAGCTCATTAGAATTGCGTAATGTTTTGAGGTAATTGTAGTTACAATGTTACAACAAGCTTTGATTTGTAATGTTTCAGGCCAATTTAGATGTGAATGCCCTCCGAGAAGAGATTCTGGAGAGATGGAACCGAGTCCTGTCATTAGCCAAAGCTCCGAAGCCTGGAGGAGCATCTAATGGAAATGGAATATGGAATAGACTTTTTTAGTTCTACTCCGACCTCATCTGGTCAACTTAAGTCTGATTGTAATGGAACTACTACTGATGAATCTCTGGCTAATCAAATGGATGCGTTCATGAAACTTGCCGGTCTGGATGGATCGTCCTCCTCGACCAAAACATCAAGTTCAGCTAAGGACAGAGGGGACATCGGTGCTGATTCGGCTTTGCGAGCTGCGATATTATCTCAATACTGTGCTGTATGAATTTTTCATTTTTTGCTAAGCATCACAGTTGATTGATAATATTTTCTTCAATGTTCAAAAAATATTTTAATCAAAGTAGCTGGTTATGTAGGTTCCACGCTTACGGTTTGTAAATTTGTTATTGACCTTCATGTTCACAGAATGAAAGCAGCGAGGAGGAGGATGAGGAGGGAACCCCGAAATCTAAGGGAGCA
>JAQFXU010001221.1:0-32169 GCA_034693705.1 Spatulosminthurus flaviceps
AAACTAACATTTTTTGAAAAAAAAGTTTTTTTGAAAATTTTGGACTTATTCCAGTTTGATTCTAACGTTCTCATATGTGTGCTTACGAAAGCTGATCCTATTTCTTTAAACTGCAACTGTCAAGGATCGGCACGTCAGGAGTATTGACCATCCAGACTGAAATCCTAAACATTTAAGTGTAAGGTATTTTTACAAATCTAAAAATAATTGTGAATATTTCCCCTGGCTATTCCTCTTTTTAAGATATTTTAAATAGTTTTGGCCATGCGTTGTGACCACTGGGGTTGAAATCTAAGGTTTACTAAAGAGTTCAAACCACAAATAAAGTGTATGGCTCCTATGCTGTTCCAGGTCTCCGTGGGATGTTTAATTTTTGTGGAAAATCCTTTACCATTCACTGAGATCCTAGGGATATTTATCTAGGCGTGCGATTGAAAGTTCTCCAACTGAAATTTCAATTTAAAAAACACGAGGTTTACAATTGGAATGAAATTGAGAAAAACCACAGAGCACATGGAATAGATTGAGAGATCTCACTCATGGATCCATCCTTTAATCCTTCAGTTCAAATATGTAATACAGTTTTAATGGAGGGTAAAGCTTGTTGCGAGAAAATCAATATTGATGGTTTGGGGTAATCTCTGATTACTTCCGATTGTAAATAAGTATAAGTATATAAATAAACTTGTGAAGTAACATCCACCATCCACCATATTCTGCACGTAACATTTGGTGGTATGTATTTATATTGAAGCAATGCATGAAACAATCCACTTGTTTATTTTTATTCTCCTGAAATTGGTTTTACATCAGATCAGGATATCAAATACATGGAGTAGTAATGAAGGTATTTTACTAATATCTCATGGCTTAAGGTTTGATTTACGTAATTTATCTGTTCATAAAGCCCATGATGAAAATAAATAGTTTCTTTTTAAGCCATGTAGTATAACCTATATAGTCACTCCAACTCATTGAATTATGTACTTTTCTCCAATAATGGTAACATTCAAATTATGACTTTGGAACAATGTTTCAGTAGTAAATGGATGAGGAATTCTTACGCAATAATAACCCATATAATTTTATGACTAGATCGTTCCATATAAACACATAAAACACGTAATTTAACCCTGAAACCCTATTGTATTGTTGAATTGAGCGAGCTTTGAGCTTTCATGTTGCTCCATGTATAGTTAACATTGAAAATCCTACAATAGATGATAAAATGTCAAAATTATTAACCATCAATATTTTACATCCACATCCTGTTTGTAATCCCGCAACCCCTCAACCTCAGCTGTTGCTCCTATATAGTAAGGTCTAATGTAAAGAAGAAGAGTTCTTTATTTCCTTGTTTATATCATAATGTACATAAAGTAAAACATATATCGATAGTAAGAAAAGACATAAAAAGCCTTCTGATTCCTAACTCTCCTCAAGTTTTCTGACAAAACACGTACTGCTTTTTTATTTTAATCGCGTTTCACAAATAAATAATAATATTATTGGTAAAAAGGAGACAAGAGAAAATTTTATATGGGAAAAATTTTCTGGACGTTTTATAATGACTGATTATGAGACTGTGGGCATTGTTCGCCTGCATCTAAAGTAAACACTAGGATCAATCAGAGGTCAAATAGGAGCACGGAAGCCAATAAACTGAGTGACTTCCAAGGTTACAAAATGATACATGTAATTCAATGTTTGCTGTGAAATTTGTCAAGTGTAATCAGGAGGAATCAATTTCTGTGTGCAAGTGAGACGAAACAATTGACAAATAGGAATAATAATTAATGTTACCCGCACCAGCCATGGTTGCGCGACACAATGCGCTTTATATAAAAATGTTCTACCAACTAATACATGTATATTCAGAAAGATACTCTGAACACCTATAAACATACATACGTATATAAATACAAACGCGTTTCCCTTTTGACGCTCATAAGTAAATGAAACATTTCCTCATGAAATTGTTCGGGGGGACGAGAAGTGAGCAGATGTTTGTGGAATTTTATTCTAAACTGCAAGGATTTACATAACATGGTAAAGGTCGTGGAGTGCAACATATATTAAAAGAACAAAATTACTATGTATATGTCCCTACCATGTACATTTATATGCACATACTCACACGTAAGACTTGTTGCATGATGCAAATTGAATTTCATTCGATACATTAAACTAAGTATTTGCAAGGATTTATCTTGGGATTTCTTCCTTCTCCAATCGAATCCCACCATGCCACCTCATCTGAAATGAATACTTGGGATATAAGCACATATACTTTGGCAGTTGAAAAGGAAAAGTAGAGCGAATTTTTTTTAGCGTGCATGTACGATTTGAGACAATTGACAATTATTCGTGATATTGGTTCATTGAAATTTGGTTTAAAATAAGGCAATGTCATTGTTGGATGGTTTGGGGAGGGAGAAAGGGATGGATGTTTTCAATTGAAAGTTAATTTTCAATAGAAAATGATAAGAGGAGATGATACATAATCCATACATGTATTGAGTGTACATTAGTATTGAAAAAGGAGCTCCTCTTATTTTTCCATATAACAAAGCGTGAATGAAGTGTAAAAAGTATAGTATTTGTGAGGAGAAGTAATAGTTGAAACATGAACGTGTGTATATGAATATGTGTCCTGTGCATAAATACTACAACAGTGGATGGAATGACTCCGAATGCTACTGGGAGATAGACAACAAGAAAAGTGTAACCGCGAAGGAAGAGACCTATTTTTAGAAAGCTGAAATCTTCTAAATACTCCATTCTACACGGAGTCTGACTACAGGCAGCTTCAAAATCCATCCACTTTATCCTGATTTCGGTGCCTTGTGTTCCTTCTGTTGCACTGTAAAGAATAACTTACCTTTGAGTGAAATGTAGTTGAGCGGCCTCAGTTAGAGTCTTTACAGACTTTCTCAAACCTGAGCTCCTCCATAGTAATCTTCACAGAGAGAGAGAGAGACCCCATTTAATAAAAAATTATCTTTTTTTAAATGACATTACCAATCTCCATAGTTTTTATCTCCTTTTAATTTCTACAGTTTCTACAAGGAGTACATCTCAATAAAACCTTCCTTTGCCTCAGAGTGTATATATACCCAAGCAGTGCCTTTTAGTAGCTCATCAAGTGGATACAACTTGCGGGGTGGAAGGCATAAGGATTCGACCAAGGCATGGATATATCTCCTGAAGTAAGATATTATACAATACATATTTTCTAGTACAACCTGTGATCTAGATAATTTATGAATTTGAACAAAAATATTTCTTCCGTCAAGTTTTTTCCCCTTTTTCTTTAAAGCGTATGCCTTCATTTTTTTAAATCCCTCCTGTAATTTTATGTGAGTCTAGTATTTGGAGCATCGACCAATAATTATTTAGCTGAGTATAGTTTAAGCGTAAAAGTGTATTGCAAAATAAAAGTAAAGCTTAATGCTATTTAAGTATATACATACGTCAGACTAATTTTCTTATATAGGTCTGGGGACAATTGGCACACGCTCATGAGCATGGGCTGGACGATGGGAAAACTACCCGGTTCAGGACCGTAAGCACAACAATTTATTTTCATCCATTGCATTGGCAATTGGCAACTACAAATTCATATTAGAAATATTTCCTAGGACAAAGTTCAAAAGTTCTTCTCAGGATATAATTTAACAATTTTTTTTATGGATGCAGGATTTTTGCATAGTTATGTGTGTGCAATAAGTTGTAATAAATATTGATTTGATTTGATTCCAGACCATCGATAAACTTCCAGACAAAGTCCTTCTTAACATCTTCTCATACTTACCTCATAGGGAGGTATGTCGGATGGCCAGGGTATGCAAGAAATGGAGAATTATTGCATACGATACTCGGCTCTGGCAAACTGTTTCTCTTCGTCCTGAAGTCTCAGGCTTACATGTCACGACGATGGAAGCACTCATAAATCTGATCAAGTATTTGAATACATATTTTTTTAATTTAATTTCCTAGTTTGTGTGTATATTATCATAAATTATCGAGATGATTCCGAAATTTGAATAATTCAGGAAGAAGGAACTCCCCGTCAAACGTTTTATAGGATTATGTAATTTGTTCTTCAAAACTAAAATATTAATTCGAAATATTCAGGGACACGTGGATAAGATTACATTGTCTGCAGGAGGAACGACGTCCACTGTCCATTTAATATGTACTTATTGTTTACTTTACCAACATACTTTTTGAGTTAGGTAATGATTTTCTAATCAAAATCAGGGACTTGGTTATATTTTATGCGGATTGCTTTGAGGATTTCGTATACATTTTATATATGTAGATACTTCTCTATGTATGCATATATGAACTCTATGAATCAGTTTATAGTTAATTGCCTCAAGTGTATGAGGTTTTATAGTTTACGGTATATCTTGTCCAAGTTTGAATTTATGAAGCTCCACAAAACGGTTCAATTTGTAATGTATATAATTTTTAAACGGTCTAACCGTGTCGAACGTGATTCCATCGATTTGCTTTATATGCTGTTTGTGTCTCTTGAACCCTATTGAAGATAATGACTTGCCAGGTTTCTGGACAAGGTATAGTTTATCAGTTCAATGGCAAAAAAAATACAATTCAGAACAACTTATCCTGTTTATTATAAATTCTTCTAGTTACTGAAAAATTAAATGTAATCGAGTTAACTGCTATATTGACACTATTGACTAAAGCTCTCGACTGCGTACGTGATGCGGGATTTTTTTCACGAGCTTACAACGTGCATTTTAATTTCCACAACAATGTATACTATAGTAGTTAATTCTTTGGAAATTTGTAATGGATCGGTTAATATATAGATAGATCTGAAATTGAGACCCCTCGGATAACAATATGTAATAAAAAATTCTAATGAGATTTTATTTGTCGACAGTGTGAGGTTTGGTCAATCCCTCAGATATTTGGAACTACCTATGGAGCTAATTACGCACACGGTGTTACATGAGCTGGCCAGTAAATGTCCAAATTTAACCCATATTCTTCTGGATTTCTCTACAGCAATGCAGCTTCATGACTTCAATGACATGCAGGTTATCGGTCAATAACATTATCCCTGCTCTATCGGTTAAAATTTAACGTAGGTTGGTCCAACCACACATGTTCCAAAGCCCAGTCACTGCTGGCATTCAGCTGATTGTGAGAAATACGTTTGCACTTCTGTGACATTTTTATTATATATCATTTGTGTATCTCACACTTTGTATTTCATTATGTATGTTGTGGGAGATGAGAATTGCTTAGGGAAGCAAGTATGTGTCATTATATATGTTAATATGTAAAGTGGAAAAACATATTTTGATTAAGATTAGATTCTCAATTTTATGATCATAAGAGCGTGTACAATAAATTCACTATAGCATGACATATAGGTTCTCTTTTTTAGTTATGAGTTCCCCGTCACCTCCATCCCATTATATTCCGTATGGAAAAATGCAACGTTCCGTATTTTCTTGTTGTTAAAAAGGTTGCCTCCAACCAATGTCCCAGCAATGACAAATCATTTGTTCACAAATGTGAGGAACGTGTGACTTTTTATAGAGATATTAAAAATCGCCAATGATGCTCTTTTGCTCTAATTACAGGCATTTCCCACAAAACTTAAGTACATGTGCATCTGCCTCTCTGAAGTGATATTTATGGAGGGATTTATGAGGAAGATTTACAACTTTATCAATGGGATTGAAGTCCTCCACTTAATTGGTAACAATCTAGAAACAACCAGTTGATACTCTGAACCCCTTTAATTCCAATGTATGTATAATATAGCCAGCTTGGAGAGTCCGCGTGTTTTTTATTAATCTGTATTGACAATGACTTGCATGAACATTGTGTGTGTATTTGTACGTATAGAGATGTGCTCCCAAGGAGGATGTGATTAGAGTCTTACAGTTAGTATGTACCAAGTTGATGTTCCATTCCTGATTGCATATAACGTGTCTTTATTAATACAAAAAAGGAACCGATTTACATGTAATGCCAAATAATGTATTTAATTGTATTAAGCATTAAATAGTATTAAAAGATGGTAGTATATGTACATGATTGACTCCCACAGACTAACACCTCACCTGTTGATTTAAATACAATGAGTAGATAGAAGGAATTTATTATGAATCAGTGTTAGACTTGATGGAAAATCTCCGTTTGTATTTCCAGGTACTTATGAAAAAGTTGAAGAAGAAGAGGAAGAAATTTATGAAGTAATTAATATTCATAAATTGAAACATGCTACGCCTAATTTAAGGGTAGTCAATCTTTATGGTATAAATTTTGTGGATGACAGTCATATCGAAGCGTTTGGTTCCAATTGTATTCAGGTAAGTTGTTGAAATTGTGTTGTTGTCTTGAGACAAAATCAATGAATTGGGGAAAAAATAGCTTGTAAAAATTTAAAAATGTACCCTCCTGTGTTTAGCTGGAGTGCTTGGCGGTGAATTATTGTGCAAAAGTTGTGGGCTCATCTCTTAAAACGCTTTTTCAACGTTGCCGTAAACTAAAATGTTTATTGATGAACCAAACTAGTGAGTTATTTTACACACTTTGTCACCATAAAAAATATATGGGAAATGTTCTGGGTTGATATTCTCTGTAAATGATATCCTTGTGGAAGGTTTGCTCAGTGAACATGTGTCTGCTGTGGAATGGGAAAAGACACAATTGCAAGAGTTGGACATTACGGCCACGGATTTGTCCACTGAATGTCTCACAGACCTTCTCACCCGACTATCTAACTTGAGATGGTTATCTGTGGGGCAAATGGATGGCTTCAATGATAGCGTAAGAATTCTATTTTTAACTGTAATTGGAAAGAGCCATGAGAGTATTGCTTGTCGGTTCAGATGAATTCGGCATATTCGTACTATGTGTAATAATCGCTCCCGCTCCCTACTTGACGCGGAATTATCATAGGCGTAAATTATATGCAATGGCACTATTGGAGCTCCCCAAATATAACTTTTGTGAAGGCCTTGCAATTGGTAATAATAGATCTGAAGATTCTTTTATGATGTATCCATGACAGGTACTCCGGGCATTTACTGAGAGGGGAAACGCCAGAAATTTGATCGCATTAGATGTCGACAGCTCTGACAATCTATCAGAGGATGCTTTGTACAAGTTCCTTTGCAAATATGGACATCAACTTCGTGGCCTAGCTCTGTCCGGTATGCCTCACATCACGGATCAGCTTTGGCAGTCAGTTTTACCTATACTAAAGAATGCAAGGTAATATGGTTTTGGTTGAAAAATTTGAATCTATTAAACACATAAAAGCGTGCGGTCCATTGTCTCATGATGATAGACAGTCTGGCACAGAAAGCTTGCAAATTCTAAAAACGCTCGTTAGTTGACACTTCCAGTGAAATGAAAATATATCTTGAGACAGCTAAACCTTGTACATAATAAAATTATAATGAGTTAAACCAGCGGGTGTGCTTTCTGCTGATTGTGAGTTCGTTGACGGTATTTTATCGTAACCTTTATTTTATGTCATTTATAGAATTTTGGTCATGGGCACGGCCGATCGGATGTCCACAAAAATTCATGTGGATCAATTGATGGACGCTATTGCCGCCAACTGCCCTATACTAGAACGCTTAGAGCTTCGATGGGATCCAGAAACGCTTCGTTTTTCCGATAAAGGTCAAAAAGCCATAGATGCCATCCGCGTCCGCTGTCTCAAACTGAGATGTTTGGTCCTTTTGTAAGTAACAGAAATTAATGGATATTTGTATTTACTTAGCTATATTGAATGTTGAACATTTATTTATTTTGTGTACTGTAATTTTTTCAGCGATGGAAGATATTACGAGATAGTAAAGGCAAATTTTGATCGTGCGGACAGAAACACAGTGGTGAGGACAACAACAAATTGTCGAGTCACTAACTGCTACCTCCTTAGCTTTTACAAGGAACTCTTATTCAATTGACGGTTACCTTAAAATATCCGTATGTTTCCACAAATTCAAATGAGATTGGTGAAAGAATCAAAAATGAAAATGTTGTTTCCCTCATGGTTTGATTTTGAGTGACATTTGATTTCCGACAGGATGGTTTTGCAGTTATTGCAGTATTGACACCTTCATGACTAATACTGTAGTTTTCGTTCCCATAATTGCAGGTTGTACACATATACAGTCCTTAACTATATATAGGTGATGTCCAGCATTAATTTAATTATTGTTCGTTGTCATCGATTTATTGCATAGGCATAAATGACTATACTTACACTTCCAGTCCCTTATATAGACACCCCGAGCTTCTGTTTCAAACTGACTGTATATAAGAGCGTTATGCCTCCCTGCTATGTAACACACCAATATTTACAGAAAACTCCTGCGTTAAAAATATCAAACCAGCTCACTCATAGAATACAAACATAGTTTACTCATTTTGATTGTAAGCTATATACACATATATTATGTACAGTAATGAATTTCCTCTAGCTTTTTAAGTCTCGTTACATATTACATGTACATGGTTACACTAAACGGAATGTGAGCATTGTTTTGGAAATACTACCATTTAGTAACATCCATTATTTGGTTTTGTTATTTTTAAACTACACGTTGAACAATACATAATTAGGTAAAATGTTAAAGCTTATCAATGACAAATATCAATTTGCGGGATCAAAGTATATTTTGTAGCTCTAAGAATTCTAATATTACGGATTAGGTATTAAAAATTATCAAGTTTTAGATCCCGGTCATTGTCAGCCCCAATAAATCTACGCTAAAACATTCATCAAAATGACATTAACGGTTATTTATAACATTCGTCCAAGTCGATCCAGAACTAAAAGCCGAAAACAACGAAAACACAAGTGATAGTTTACTCAATAATTTAGCATCCGCCTTTATTTTCTCTCAAAGCCTTCACATTACGAAATGTCTTAAATGTAATAATAATAATAATTATTATTATTATTATTCGACTAAAATCATTATGAAAATAAAAAAAGAGTTCACTGCCAACGTGCCAACTGCCACGGATTCCAACTCGTCATCAAATTATTTCTTTTCATTTCTCATGTAATTAATGCTGGGACCCTACATATATGTACTTACGTGTCAAAATTTTAACAAAATAACAAAAAGTGTAAAAATGTCCGCAAAAGTGCAGTCCTTACATTTTTCATAGGCCAACAAGTTTGTATTTTAATTTTGAACCCAATTTTTATACAAATTTCTATTTAGCTATGTATAATGGCCATTAAATTATTTACGACCATGTTTCAACAGAATACATACATCAATGGCATTGGCCATAGATACTTACACGGATACAGCCCCGCTTTCCATTGGCACTCTTAGGAATTGATCTCGCCGATACATGTATTTACAGAAAGGATGTCTTTATATATCATCAGTACAGAATCCCGATCAATAAATGGTTTTTATTATAAAATCAGTTTCCTAAAATCAACCAAACGTACGAAACGATTTAGTTCCGTTAAAATCGTTATTTTATGGGTAAATAGTTTAGGTTATAATATATACTATATACTCATTTAACTGAATCAGATCCTTAAGGTCAGGTTCCATTGCCCTTCCTGTATAACTGAATCAGTTACTTAAAAGGTTAGCGCATGGGTCCAAATCTTTAACCAATATTTTAACACCGCACAGCCCACGCTTTAGTGGGCTACTTTTACTTTTACAGAGATTATTATTAACCGAGGTAAGCATGTAATAAATAAAAACCTGAATATGGAGCGCAATGCATAATATTTAACAGGTTAAGCCAAAATTCTCAAAATTGTGTCATTATTAACTGACAATGAGCCTAATGAATAGTACAAAAGCATCCTCAGCGTTAGTGTCACTCTCACACTTTTTCCATTTTCCATTATATAAAATTGGATTTATTTGAATTCAGTTGCATTGCATTGTTGGTATTTACTGTTATTGACATTTTTTAATTACATATAAGCACATACTTTTTATTTAATGCTTAAGTACTTCGAATTAAAACCACAGGAAAACTAGTCTTGTCCTGCGGGAGTAGTAGGACCAGCCCCCTGTTGGATGGAATAGTTGGCAATAGTTGAGTACACAGACGATGGCAGGTTGGCTGCGTGCATACTAAATATCCTGTGCTAAAAGCTAGGAGGACCTTCATGCTTAAAAGGTTCTGTAGATACAATGTGGGTTTCTAATCTGCCACTCCAATATAAGGTTCATGCACAAATCACACAACGACCATGGACTATCTCATCCCACCTATTTACACTCAAACTTTTACTACTTGACAATTTAATCACAATCCCAGATCACAGACCTTGTATAACACAAAGGATCTTTCCTACCCCTTATTTAATTCCATTACAAATCCTTATCCTCAAAAACACCAATACATTAAATACTTCAACTCTTTTTTTTGAAATCCCTTCAAAATACGTACTTATATGCATTAATGATTATTTATTAATTTACCACATTTGTGTAAATACTTAAAAAATATATTGGGGTAACTTATGATAAACAATCTCTTCTAGAGTATTCTGGACATCCCAATTTCTCAAGTAGAGTTTACCCTTTCTCAGCAATATTTTATCCAACAATTCCTTTTATGGACCAAGAAGAACATGATGAACATAAACCCATACATTGGATAGCATCTGACTTTCAAATGTTTTTCTATCTAAATGTTTATTTAATTAAGATTTTCCAAGTCTCATTGTCAGAATCTCCCCTTATGGGTCCTTCATAAATCCCTGTTTTATCTTAACGTGAATTGTACGCAGCCCCTGCAAGGAATGGAAAGACCTTTGAGATTTATATATTTGCAATGACAAGAGGAACTGAACGCAAAAGTATATATTTACTATGACATAGACGCATACTTTACTGAGCTTTTGCTACATCATCCAAATTCCAAATTCCCGTTTCCCGTATCGTATGGGGTATAGAGCGAGTAAGAGAGACAGAGACTTATCATGACTGAGTGAACTTGAACAGCAGTGAAACATTTTGAGTCTGATTTGAACGAGGAAGGGAAATGTGAGCGCATATATGAGGGAAATACGCTTATGGTTTATTCCAAGGGAATTATATAGAGTTGCTGCGCGAACTTAAAAGGATAAGGAAAAGTTTGTGTGTGATTTTTAATTGTGCGAAGGAGACTCTATGGAGTGTGTTTGCAGAACTAGTAGAGGTGTAGGAGGAAATTATCATCCTTCCTTTCCTAAATAGTATAGGTAGAGAGCTTGAGAGCTCGGCGTAATAAAGGCTGTAAACAATTGTTGCAAGTGGTGGAGGAAGAGGAGAAGCTAAAAAGGAGGTGATTACAACACTTCTTGGATGTATAGCGTATAACTCTCATATATATATATATCTCGTGTGTCTCAGCACTGTATACAGTACGGCACGGAAGATGATTCTTGTTTAAAAGGATTTTGCCAAGATTCTGGTTAGATATAGATGAGTAGATGAGGTGTATACACACGTAGAGAAGGACGGAAACGGAAGAAAGACAAGAGCAAGTTCATTTACTTCGGTCTTCTAACTAAACTGGCTCCAACAACCGTCCTTTTAACACTGGGCTTTGTATATAGTGAGTTAGGAGTTTCAAAGGAGTTGCTGTAATTTATTTGATGAGAAGTGTATTGAAGTTGACGGAATTGAAGGACATTGGAATTTGGAGGAAATTCTTTGGTGACACTAAAGTTTCGAGCTATACGTTTTAAAAAGAGTGAGATGTTCAAGCCAAATGGCCCACGTTGGCCGAAGATATTTCCCTGATAATTGAGATGAGAGGAAATGGAAGTGATGGGGAAATATTTAAGGATGAAGTGACGGAGAGTTAAGGGTTTTTAAATGGACATTTAGCTGGGTCATAACCCAGGCAATGGCGTTCTTGCAGAAATTTCTCTTCCTTTTTAAGTCAAAGTACCGACGGAAATGGAACGTCACTTTAATTCTACTAATATTATGGTGTGTGAATTTCCAATTTGTCAATTGTGCGAGTAGTGGTGAGAAAGCCTGTGAAGCTGAGGACTTCTGTCAGAATGGCCAACGAATTAATAACACTTGCGTATGTAACCCAGGCTGGACTGGGCCGAGGTGTCAATACTGTTCGGGAAAAGTCAAGTAAGTTTTTTTTTTAAGATTTTGACATTTCGATGAAGTTTGTGAATTGAGTTGGGAGATGAAGTTGGGAGTATACAAGGATTTGGGTTAATGATTTGATTGGGATAAGTTATGTTAACTGCGTGTGGAATTTGTTGTTGTTTTGTTGTTGACACTTGACGTTTAATTACGCGGGAGGCATTGGAGTGATAATTGAAATTTGATTCGCTAAAGGATCAATGACGACCGAGGCTGGATTACTGATGGGTTGGGAAATTACACATCAAATATGAAATGCACCTGGTTGATTGAGTCCTCTACTACGTCAAAGAATACAGAAGTCAATGGATCTAGTAACTTGCCTCCTATTTATCTTCATATTGAAGAATTTGCAACAGAATGTGGTTGGGATCACTTGTACATTTATGATGGGGACAGTGTTCATGCACCACTGTTAGGAGTTTTCAGGTATGTAAAGTAGAGATATTTGTTTGAGTTTGATTCTGTTTGTGTGATATGTTTGAGAGTAAACTCAACGTTAATGTTTGTTTTGGCACTGCCAGTTTATGAGTTTATTTTAGTTGCTATCTTGCTCGATAATAGCATTTGTCATGTGACTTTAACCGTGTGGAAGGATATTTTGATGGTTTGATTACTCAGTTTAATTAAAATGTGAATTACGAATTTTTACGGGGGATTCTTTCAAGTGCTGTCGGAGGGGGGTAAACGAAAAGCAGATGGTAGATCATAAGCGGTCGGTGCGACGATAAGCGGTCGGAACTTTAAATAATTTGTTCAATCAATGAAAATAACTTGAAAACTGCAATTTGTAAAAAAATAAGGCTAATAATTATTCAATCACATCGCTAATTCCTCGTGCCTACGGCACTCGGGCTCGGTGGCGGATTTAAAATCTCAATTTAACGTAACGTAAACCTCAAAAATATTTTACTGCCCCCCGTTGACCACCAAAAGTAACCCGACCTTTCCCCACCTCGATCTGACCTCCACAACAAATGTCCCCCAAACCTTGGAAGAAACGAAATGATGAATCAGCGATTATTGTGGCAATTAGTGGTCAAATAAGTAACAACAAATACGAATTGTATTATAAGGTATTCAGTAATTTATGTGAACAAATGAGAAGTAGTTTTGAAGTTTTTGAACTGTTATATTTCCGCTTCCAAGTTATTGATTAAGCAAATTATTTAGCTCATCGTCGCACCTACCGATTATGGTTGCAACCGACCGATCATGATCTACCGACCTCTTATTGTCTACCCCCCTCCGACCGCATATGAAACAAGAAACAACACCCTTTTTGCGTTGGTTTACAATTTTCGATTCACTTTTCCTGTCACATTCAACGTCAGTCTTGGGGTGTGACATCGAGCTTAGATTGAAATTCCCGTCTTTGTATTACCGAAGCGTTGGTAGGATTTGTTGTGAATGTGACTTATGCAAATGTTGATTGTGATTATTGAAAGCCTGTGTTTTGAAACTAGCAATATAATGAAAACGAGAGGAAAACAGTTTTGTATTAGAATGTTTCATGTCTCTTAAATTTTTGAATCTCCTAAAATTGTGTCAGCATATTTTTTGTTGGATATCATAGTGGACTTCTAGTCCAGAAAAATTACAAAGTACTCCAAATACCTGAAGTGATAGCCAAATCTGGATACGCTCTTTTACACTTCTACACTGACGTGGCTTATAATCTTACGGGATTCAACGTTACGTATAGGTATGTATAGTTTTAGTCGTTTCAGTGTAAATTAGCGAATATTGTCCTCAGGAGAATTTTCACTTCAATGATATGCGAAATTGTTTAATTTGCAGAACTCAGTCATGTCCCAGTGAGGACTCTAGCAGAGAATGTTCTGGAAATGGGGTTTGTCTTGATGGCATTTGTACCTGCAATGCAAAATACTCGGGGGATGCATGTAATGTGGAGAAATGTCCGAATAATTGTAGCAGCCACGGAAAGTGCGATATGGAATCTCATAAATGCATTTGTCAAGATGGATTCAAAGGTAAGTAAATCGTATGTTATGGAATGTTTTCAATTTATAGAGGATTATAGCGTCCTAGGATATTATAATTTTTTTTAACCTTTCAAGGTTGAAGTATAAAATGTAATTGAGTGTAAGAGTTACCTAAAATACCATTCCATCTTTATAGGACATGACTGCAGCCAAGAATCAAAGTACGGGTACTGGGAAGTAGTACCATTGAAAACTTATGTTCCTAAAGGCTCTGCCTCTCATGCTAGTGTGATTCACAATAATTCACTTTGGGTTTTTGGAGGGAATACCCTGAATCTCGATGCTGACGAGTTCCTTGTTCAGCGATTTAATTTTGAAGGTTGTAACCACTAATTAATTTACTCATTAATAAATGCTGTGAGTGTGAAATGGGAAATATATCGGAAATGAATGAATTTTAGAAAATACATGGGAAAAAGTCATCACGAAAAGTAGCGAAAATCTACCCATAGTTTATGACCATTCGTGCGTTCTGTTTGAGGTGATTACATTAAAAATCCGTATTCTCGCATACATTGATGGCATTACATCCTTTGTAATCTAGTTTCTAATGCTCTCTAACTAGAACAAAGTATACCTGTATGGAGGAGTTCACGATGGCCGCTTCGGCAATCGCCACATTTCAAACGAAGTATGGTCGTTGGATTTGAATACTTTGGTGTGGTCTAAAGTAAGGTCTAACGAGCAGGACGCGCAATGCAAATCTCGCATGTGTGGTACGATTCTTTGTTTCTAAAACATAACGCAATGTTAACTTTTCACTCTGGATGTAACTTTTGACAACTTTATTTGTACTGTAGGTCCTATTCACTTAGCTGGTCACACTGCTGTCGTTATCAATGACAAAGGAAACAAAAGTAGGCACAGTAAAATGGTAGTTATTTTTGGACATTCTCCGCGATATGGATATGTAAATGTTGTCCAGGAATTTCATTTCGGTAAGAATTCTTTCGTGTAATCTGCGACCTAGGTTACATATTTATTGGTAGTATTGCCTATGCAAATTTTACCGCTGCATGAACTTTGTAATGTGTACTAGAAATACTTAGCTGTAATTTTCAATCGACTTTTTTAAGCATTGTGGTATAATTTTTTCCCAAACCGTGGTGAGCGATTTTAAAATGAGTGTTGATTTCCGTAATTGACCATGGCACAGCAAAGTTTGTTGGGGGTTTCTCATTATTATCGTTCTATTCAAGCTTCAGTTCACATTTTTTTAACATTTGGTCGGGAAACACTTCCTTTCTGTGGAAAATGATTCTTGATTTGCTTGAATGTTTTCGGTTCTAATCTGTGTTCCGTTAGCTTGCAGTGCTGTGCTTTGGTAGTTAAGTGGAATAGTTTCGGAAGCTTTACCACCAGAATCAATGTAAAGCGAAGTCGTGTTTGTGGTTTAGGTAGTGGAGTATGGAACATTTTGACTACAAAGGGCTATCCCGTCACTGGTAGTTATGGGCACTCCAGTACTTGGGATCCACTTACCCAAAAAATATACGTGTTTGGAGGCTACCGGATTGGACCTGACTCTGCGGCTTTATCTAGAGATTTGTTTTCTTATGATCCTTTTTCTCGAACTTGGTTAGTATGGTTCACTGTTACTCACTACTAACTTAGCCATGTACTTGATTCAGTACACTGCACTGGTGTAAACATTTTTGAATCGGTTATTTTGCGGTGAATTACCGATGATAATTCACCGCATATCCTGCATCTATTTCAATGGACTAATTTTTCTAATTGTATTTGCAGGAACAAGCTGGCTTCCGCTCCGGGTGGCAGATTTTTGCATGCGGGAGTTGTTTCCAAAGGTTTAATGTTGATTATTGGTGGAAATGGCCACAACGATACCGTATATAGCCTGGGCTCTAAGTGTTTCACCAGCCAAGTTTTAGTGTATGACATTTCTTGCGATTCTTGGACTACAATGGAACCCCCAGTAGACCTTCCGACCGATTTGTCGCGATATGGACATTCGGCCAATTTGTACAAACACGCCGTTTATATTTACGGTGGATTTAATGGCCTCGTTGCAAATGATCTTGTCCGTTACACTCCTGGTTCATGTGATGAACTGAAATTATCTACGAACCATAGTTGCCTAGATACTCTTCGGTTTGGCGTAAAATGTCAGTGGAATAGGACTTCGAAAAAATGTGACAGTGTCACAAACACGCCTGCCAGAGATAAAGACAAAGATAGTTGGATTCAGCGGTGTTCAGACGGTCATAAAAGAAATGGCCAAAGTTGTGAAGGGTCTCAAAGTTGTTCAGCTTGCCTTCAGAACAAATCAGGTTGTGTTTGGTGCGGAGATCAGTGTCAGCAAGCTTCCAAGTGCAAGGATTCACATCATAAGGTGAACTAATATTCAAATATATTTGGGTTTGTTAAAGGTTAATGTGATTGGATTCAGCAAATGTTGGTTTTCTGTTTTATAGACTGCAATATCCCAGTGCGAAGATTCATGTGGGTCAGTTTTGCATAACTGTAATCTCTGCTCGCTGGAGCCAAACTGCATTTGGAACAAGCATGAGCAATGTGTTCCTTACCGTATGTCTATTTTTGTCTAATACAATTGAAGTACCAAATAATTTTCGCATTGGTTTCGATTTGACGAAACTAAGTATGCCTAAGGGCCCTTTAAAAAATTATAATAGTCTGAAGTCTGAATTCTTATTTTTCACAGAATTTCGAATTCTTTATTTCTTGGTAGCCTGATTTCAGAAAGGTTTATTATTAATTATTTAATTTTGTGTAATAATTTATGTTTGGACAAGTATGAAGATAAGTAAATAAAGTAACGTAGCTTGGGCTTCAGGCTTTGTTTGAAAAGTCGTAGAAGGAGTAAGTAGTACTTAGTACGTCATCAGAAATCAGTTTGAGAACAACTTTATTATAGAGAAATCAGGATAAACTAGCAGAGGTTTCAGAATGATACGCCAGATTGTTTTATAATTGTTTCATGTGGTGGCAGTCTCCTGGTGATTGTTTATTGGTTAAGGTTAGGAAGTAATGAGTTACTATTCTGTTTTACTATCAGGGAACAACACGGAGTTTATGCCGGAAAAAGACTCCGTCCAGTGTGACAACAGTTGTGCCGAGCATAGCTCGTGCACTAACTGCACGTTGGATCATTGTATGTGGTGTAACAATCTCAATGTTTGCGTCGACAAAAATTCGTATGTGATTTCGTTTCCATATGGGCAGTGTATGTCGTGGTCTCAAATGCCAAGTCTTTGCCTTTCTCGAAATTCTCGTTCCGTCTCTCCTTCATGTGAGTCCCTGGTTTCGTTAGTTGTCTATCGGTTGGGTTTAACGCTCTTTACCAATATTCTACGCGTTATCGTGTTTGTATTCATGGATTTAACTTTACTGTGCAGTATGTGACGAGATAGCATCGTGTGATACCTGCCGATCATTGCCTTCTTGTGGATGGTGTGACAGTGGACAGGGTACTGGTGTTGGTCGTTGTATTGAAGGCTCCAGTAGAGGTCCAATAACGGTTAATAGTACAGGAGCTTCACTTAATAAATCTCTTTGTCCTTTAAAGAATTGGTATTTCACAACTTGTCCAGGTAAAAATTAGATGAGTTAGTTTCATTATGCAACACAAGTTAAAAAGATCATGTTTTCAACCGTCGTTTACTTCCTTGTACTCTTGAGTAATATTAATAAACAATTATTTCAGCTTGTCAGTGTAACGGTCATAGCCTTTGTGACGAAAACAACAGATGCACCTCATGCGATGACTTTACTGAAGGAGAGCATTGTGAAACATGCATAAGGGGCTACCACGGAAATCCTGTGAATGGAGGAGGATGCAAACGTAAAAGAATCACACTTTTTGTTTCAGTGTTTTTCTTATTTTAAAATAATTTTACACTGGAGTTTGTATAATTTTTTCCTAATTTTTTGAAGGCTAAAATTATTGCTGTTATTATTTTGATTTCAGAATGTGAATGCAACAATCAAGCAGAGACGTGCCACCATGAAACAGGAAGATGCTTTTGTACCACAAAGGGAATTACTGGAGAACACTGTGAACGTTGTGATACTCAGAATAGCTACGCAGGAGATCCTATTAATGGCTCATGCTTTTGTAAGCTTACACTTCGTTATTTTTTTAGAATACGTCAAACAACTTATTTTTGTTGGTAGTTTATAAAAAAGCGAATGTTAAAATTTCAGATGAATTACAAATCGACTACCAATTCACTTTTAACCTCTCTAAAAAGGAAGATCGCCATTATAAACAAATTAATTTTCGAAACTCGCCGTCTAAAATGGATATCGATGCTGAATTCCATATTCATTGCTCAATACCTGCTAAAATGAATTTAACTGTCAAGACCGGTAGGCAGCAATATGATTACTCATACCCCTCATGGTTTTCAGCCATATATTAATTTAAATGTAAATGCAACATGTTTATGACCTCGTTTATTCAGGCCCCCATGAAAAGACGCTTTGGACCAACCATAATTGCTCGACTTCCAAGTATCGTTTTCAAAAGACGGATTACAGCTTTGGTACTTTGGAAAACACTACGTTTTATGTTTACGTCTTCGATTTTCAGCCTCCCCTGCTTATTCAGATATCATTTTCTCAGTCGCCTAAGTTGGATCTCTTACATTTCTTCATAACATTTTCTACGTAAGCTTTTTAGACAGATTTTAACATCGGAGAATTACTTATCTGCAAATATATGTTGAATAATGATTGGCATTGGATATATGTAGTCTCTAATGCCATATTTTAAAGCCTTGCTGCTGTTTATTTAGTCTGTATAAATCTTCACTCTGTTAATTTTGTTCTCTTCCCTAGGTGCTTTTTAATGCTGCTTCTTGTTGCGGCCGTGCTTTGGAAAATCAAACAAAAATATGACATGTACCGACGAAGGCAGGTAAGTGATTACAAGTAACTTAGCTGCAATTAGCAGTACAAATGTTTTGTGATTGAACACAAATAAATTCTTTTATAGCGTCTTTTTGTGGAAATGGAACAAATGGCCAGCCGACCATTTGCCCAAGTTCATGTCGAACTGGGAAAATCCCTCGTTCCACCTGGGATATCGACTTTAAGGAAACGTAAAAAGGTGAGAAACCAGTATAGCGAATTGTATTTTCGGTTCGAACTTAAAACAGAACACCGCTGGCCTTCATCATATTTTGTGTGTGCTATAATTTTGTGAAAGAAATGTTTCCGCGATCATCCCAGCTTGAATATATAGTTTAGGACCTGAGCTTCAGAGATAATCTCACATTTGGGCTTAAAGAACCGAGTACAAAAGATCGTTCAAACGGAAACATTTCTGTCGAGAAGCTGCTGCCAGATGGGTTCAGAACAATTATTCAATAATACACTGGCAAATAATCTTAGGAGTTGCAAATATTTAATAGCAACGTGTTTTTATAGATTCTTATTTTGCGTTGAATTTATCTTACACTTCTCATTGCCAAGTGAAGCTTATCTGAATAAAGTTCGCCTACATGCACAGTTGTAAATAATAATATTTGTGCCTTATTTGTTTAATTGTAGAATTCCCCTAGTCCAATTGCTCTGGAACCTTGTCAAGGAAACAGGGCTGCTGTGCTTTCCCTCCTAGTTTCTCTACCGACGGGCTCGTATGCATTTGCTCCCCCAGGCCAGCCAGGTAATAGAAGTCAGTAGACAATGTTTATCGATCTATAGTTGCACTTGAAATTTTTCCCGTGCCTTTAAAATCTTCGAAGTGTTGTAAATGTCTAACTATAGCTTTTGAGAAGGCACATGAAGCTTGTGCATAAGTTTTCAAAATTTAAAGTAGACCCATCAAATCTGACTATGATCGTTGTGGTGCTATGATTTACTTAACCTTTACTTTTTAGAGCAAAATGTCTTCTCAGCTATCTTCATACCTTCCAATTAAATCGTAACATTTTCCATCTAATCAGAAAATGAAACCCTTAATAGTTTTCTGTTGACGTGAATGTGTAATTTATAATGGTCCTCCAAAAAGTTAGACACAGTAGTTGCACCTCTATATCCCTGGTTTATTTCTTATGTAAATATATTTTGGAATTGAACTTTCATAGGTCTCTCCGTTGGCTCAACTCTCGTTTCTTTGGGTAACCCACGAAAAGTTAGTTTCGAGCCCATTTCTAAGACTGATGGTAAGAATAGCAAGTTACGGAAATCTCTTCGGTCTGAAAGCCTAAATACTTGTATATAGGGAGTACATCTCTGAAGTTTGCGTGAAGACTTACCGTGTCTTGTCGTTAATTTTGGTCTCATCCCCCTTGGGCCCTCATTATCTAAATCTCCATTAATATTATGTAGATAGATACATCCTATAAAGTCATTGTTGTCGCAAAACTGTGGAAGTCGCAGATTTCTGAACGCTGTATTAAGTATATTTAAGTAATATTGTTTCTATGTCAAGAAATAACATAAATGTATTATCACACTTATATGATTCTACATTTTTATTTCCTAATTTTATACAGTATGAGAATATCAGTGAATAGTTTTGACTCAGATGACATAGGTACCATGGGCCAGTGAATTTGACCCTTTCGAAAGGGGTTGGCATTGCCTGGAGCAAAGTACAAGCAGATACTTCACTTATCACCAAAAACTTTCACTATTTCCTGGCACCTTAGTAAATTACTCAGACCGTCACTGAGGCATGTTTTGCAGCTAATAGTATTACTGACACGTCAGTAAAAACCATTCACTGATATTCTCACGGTGATTTTATTTTTAAACAATAATTTAATGGATCTACTCGTACACACTTAGTTCGCATTTGAAACAATGGTTTTGATTAATTTTTATAATGTTTGTACGAATGTATTATTTAATTTGATATTTCAAGACGAATGTTTATCATTTTCGGACATCTAGAATGAGCTTGTAATTAATTCATACAACTCATATAACTCGATTAAATGAACGAAAATGTTTGCATAATTTACTGAATAGCTGCTGGTCGTTGGAATTATTTGTGCTCCAACCTATATTTTATTATTTTATTATCGCACTTTTATTTTTCCAAGTATCAGTTAGGTTAGTAATTGATATTATGTTTCTTTTGATTTACAATTGCATTATCGGTATGATCAGTATTTTCTATCATAGACACTCTTTACAAGGTCACTGAATATGTGAGCTACTCATTATAGTCACATTGTGTTATGTTTCGTCTGTAACTCACCTTCTGTAACGTAGTTAAATAAGTTATTAATAATTACAAATGTTTTACTTACCTAGGTTTTAATGAACCCTTCCGATTTATAATAGAAGATGTGTACTAATAATTATTATTGATGACAAGTGATTGAGTGTAAACAGTTAACTTGCATACTATTCCCTTGGATCAAAATTAGAACAGAAGATTACTAAATTTTATTTTGTGTAAATATGTAGGCAATGCAATTATTATTTAAAGCATAATATAATGATCGCTGTTAGCGTACGGTATTTAATGACATGCCTACTTGCTGTGACTGTTTAAATAGATTTTAGTTGTAATGACAGTATGTAAAGATCAACATTTTTGGAACTGTTGAACGGTATTTTGCAACCTGCAACCAGGGCAAGAGTGCTTCGTAGATTTCGTAGGCTTGTCTCAACAAAGAGGGTATTTTATTAGACTTATTACTAGGAAGGACAAGGTCGGGATTTCACTTAAACCCTTTACCAAACCATTACATGTTTACAACGAATTCGAATTTGTCTTTAAAATCGGAGTTTTTTTTCGAAATTATTCAAAAATTTCTTCGTAGGAACGTAATTTGAATTCCGAATCATAGTTTTGTAATTTCACTCATACTATTGGACTGGCTAATGATGGTTCTATTTGATTTAGATGGCATAACAAGACATAGGATATTGCTGAACTTAAGTGCCAGTTGAGTAAAGTAAATTTGCTAACGATTGTGTAGTCATGAAGTATGTATAACAATATTTTGATAATTATTATGGAAACTATAAAGTAGGGAAAAGATGCTTGGAGTATTATTGTTACTGTGTAAAGGTAAATATAATATTATGAAGACAGAAGGACTTCCATTTTTTGCTACCGATCATTAATTTGCTTATAAGGTAGAAACCCCCATCCAAAATGTTTTAACAGAGAATTAACATTTTGAGCGTAACAAATCATGGAGCTGGATCTACCTGTCCCCGTCTCTCGCCGTAGGGCCTCGATGAAAGATAATGTAAAGTTGATGATGCCAAAAGTTTGGAATTTGTTGGCAAACTGTTGGTGGATATGAATGGAAGCAGTTGCTCCTGATGTTCTCTCCGTAAAGTCGGATTCTTGAATTAATGAGTGAAAGGTAATTTCACTTGAAGGCGTTACATTTCAACCCTACGACTAATCATGTAGTCTATGCTTTGTATCCTGATATTACATTCAAATTCTATTATATATGCTATTATTATTAATTAACATTCTAGTCCTGAAACCTAAGAAGTGGAAAATGTATAAAATTGTGTGTCTTTCACGGACATTTCTTTGTACGAACAGGAACAATGAATATATGTATACTTAAATATAAAGAAACCTACATATTAAAGTACATGCATTCATGTAAGACTAAAAACGAACGTGTTTTCTTATTCTGTTTCATCCAAAACTATATATCTACACTTTCTACATACAATACTAAAAAACTCGCTTCAGCATCATGTATTTTGCCCTATCTTCTCTCTCTCTCTCTCTCTCTCTCTCTCTCCAGAAAAAGGAAATCGATGTAACACCTACATCTACGCTCTTCAATCCATTCTAGTTGTCTTAGCAAGGCAAAACATATCATCTTAGAAAAACTGGATTTTAAAAGGATATTTTTGGACGGAAAGCTCTCAAAAAATACCTATGAAATAGAGAACTTTTCTTAAGAACAAGGGAAAAAACCTTTATATTTTTTAAAATGTTACATGGTACAGATTTTGGTTTTATGTTTATAAAAGGTTTGTTGTTGATGCAATTTATCCCTTCCATTAAAACATTGTCCTTGCACCGTGCCTTCCGTGCGTGAGAGTATTTACTCTTGAAACTCCCCAAGAATCCCCACACCATCGCATTATTTCCTGGTTTCTTCCGTGCTCTTGCATCCCCAATGTTTCAACTTACACTGTAAATACACAATGCCTATAAATGATCGTATCACGAGCCTAAATAATATCTAGTATTTCTCAACACTTGTATAGCCTTTTCCTGTTGAAACCTTGTGAACCGGTTTGTTGAGAAAGTGAAAAGAATAATTTATTTTTGCTCTGTTCCGCCTCTGCTTTTTCCTGCTCTCTCCCATGAATTTGAATTGAATAATAACAACATTCGAAACTTACGTACATATAATCCCGAGTCTCAGGCTATGTCCAACTATAGTCATGAAAACTATCAGTCGAACGGAAACAGCTGAGACTTGGCTAGAATAAATTGGTTCTTTTCACCATTTTGCCACAGATTTTTGGGATTTATAGTTATTTCCTTTCACCTTAATATTCCAGCCCTACCTCTCCATACCTAGATTATATATTACTCTAAAACCTGCAAAGACAAAATAAACCCCCTTGTTTCCTACTAATACTGCATACATCTCTATATATGTGCTCCAACTCCAATGATGAATACCCAAAAGTTAATTCAAAATTTACTTTTATGAAAAACAGTTACCCCCTTTTTATGAAACAATCTTCACATTCAACACTTCAAGTCTCCTCACAACTCCGTGAGAGTGGAAGTGATTTTTTATTGTAAATAGGATACATAAACATACATACTTTTTCTATACGGACGAAATACATTGGAATCTTCCTTCCAACTCACGACCCAAAAGGATTGCTTGTAATCATATAGGGAATACCTATGGGAATAGTATGTATTGTGGGAGAGCTGTGGAAGTGGCTCCGCTAAAAATCAAGCATCACCATTGGATAATTTATAGCACATACTTAACCTGGAGATTTTTCTTTTTTACCCCCCTATAATGTCCAGGTAGGTTTTGATTCCATCTGAAAGTGATTGATTTCAATTGCCATATGTTGGAGAACATCAGGAAATATTTCCTAGCCCTCTTATACATACAATGCATTAAACCTATAATCTCTCAAAGTCAGTGTTGGAAGGAATGAGGAGGAATGACTTGGGAATTCTTTGGGTATCATTCTCTTAACTTCCTGTTAAGTTCCCTTTACTTTATGTTCCCCTATATGTATGAAATATGAATAGAAATTGACTATACGCTACATAGCAACAATGCCATCATTTTTAGCTTCATTAATGATCAACCCTTTCAATCTGCAATTTTTTTGAAATTATTGATGGTTTAGCTCGTCTATTACCATGTATTTCTGATACACTAAAATAAATATCACATTGAGTAAATTAATTGATTTTCACATCACAACTGTACCAGTACCAGTAGCACAAGTACTGATTAGTCATGTATGATTTATTCCCCAATTTTTTTTGTAACATTTAGAGGGAAAAGGTGAAGATAAGATTTGCATAAAAAGACAATGGATTTTCTATGTATAGACTGACAAGGTTTAATAAATGTCTCCACGTGGAGCTTTGATTGTTCGTTTATTTAAAGACACGATCAGCATTACGTACATGTGGGAGGTGATTGTGTGGCATTGAATTTCTAGATCTCATTAAATAGAAAAAAAATATATGTACATATGTACATACATGAGGAGTAACTGCAGTCTAATCTGGTTACGAAATGTTCTACTTATACAGGTTTTCTTCCAAGGTACTATATATTATACTATACTCATATGTACATGTTATGGCTACGTGGTGTAATGTACATATCGATGGACGTACACCTATTGGCTGTGTGTACATAGCGAGGTAGTAAAGGAGCAGGTAGCCAAAGGAAAGTAGTTAGTTTTGTGCTGACGATGAGAGGAGTTGATAGCTTATCTGTTCACTGGAGCGAAACTTGACTTTCTCTGTCTATAGGCTTGTGGTAGGAAAGATTCGTCCGATGGATTTTTCCTATCCTATATTATCAACTTAGGAGTTTGTTTACGCGCTCGCTGTCTCTCTCTCTCTCTCTTTCTCTCACACACTCTCCCCAGTTTTTCAAGCTCGTCCTGCCTTCATGGTATCCTCTCAACTGAATGTGGAACAGTGAATGTTTCTTTGAGGTAGGCTCTTCCTTTTCTTCAAGGGAGGAGGGAAAGAGACACTTTTAAACCAGCTTTAAGTCTGAATGGTTTTTAGAGAGAATGAGAGAATAAACATTCCAGTAGAGAAAGTTAGTATAGGAGCTTTCTCTTTAGTAAATTCTATATGGAAGAAAATTAGAGTTAATATTTTATAATACTGGGGGAGAGACACGTAACTTTGTCTTTTATTGTGCATAATAATTATTTCACATAAGAAGAAACTACACGGTTACATTCCCACAAATAGCGTCTCTCAACTGATTCAATAACTGATTCCTACAAGATAAATGTTCATTTTATTTAGCCAGTAACTAGTATGGAGAAAGTACGGAGAAAATTCATTGGTTCTCTATATGGGGAGCTCATATGGATTTGAAATGTACTATACACGTGGAGGTGTGGGGTAGTTTGTGGAGAAAGGAAGGATACCGGTTTGAAGTATTTAAGTAGATGGAGAAAATATCTTTTGTGCACATTAGTGTATACAAGGTAGTAGTTGCTTTAAAAATCCCTATCCTTTCTATATAAAGTGCCCAGAAAGAAATGGAAACTATTTTGTTAATCCACTGTAATCCATCTATAATTAGTTCCTTGAGAAAAGTTTACCTTTTAGAATCATTAGAGAGAAGAAACCAAGGCTGATTTGAAAAGGTGATCAGGAAATTCCTTGGAGCAACATAAGACAGACTTTCATTTAAGTTATATACAAACAAGAAAAGTAAAACTGTACTTAAGTAATGGGATCTGTCGTGCTTTCTTCAGTTGATTATTTTTCCTTTGACATTATTTCACATCTCTACATTTCTTCCCTTCCCATACTACTTCCTACTTCCTATATACATACTTTGAAAAGTCTAGGTCTTGAATTCAGTCCAAACTCAAGGGAATTAATTACATTTTCTAGTTTTTCAATTATTTATTCTCTCCCTTTCTTTATACTTTTGGACCAATGCAATTGCAACTTACTTTGACCGATCCGATGTAGTATTGTAACTGAAAATTTAACTAAAGTGTTTTTTTATGGTGCAACTACCAAAATGTTCCAAACATTAATTTTCTTCACAAAAATTATATATTTTACTCATCCCTTTTCCTCTTCATATCGGTTTCATCTGACTGAGTCATCAGTAATGAAATGTAGAGCCTTTCCACTATATTTACAATAGGTAAAGACATCACAGATAAAATACTCTCACCTAGCCCCACCTCTACGATTGTCCCTATATATTTTTACCAAATTGACTAAATGCATTTCAATAGGTAGTCCCATATGGCTTGAGAGGCATTTATGTGCACATTTGTAGTTATTGAAAAGTTGTAACCCTGAAAAGCTAATAGTATATATATAGGAACTCTATGGAAGAAAATCTTTCCAAGGGATAATGAACTTTCATGGGAGTATTTGCTATTCAATTTGGCATTGAGCACTATATGGGAATAAGATGGATTGAGGAGGGAGGAGTGGAGAGAATGGAATGATTGATTCAATTCTTTAGAAGAGAACAAGAGAATAGACCCTTTTATATTCTTGTGCATTTGTGAGAAGGTTGCAAGCTTGCACATGGGTAATCTATGGTATCAAATACATTGGAGTTAGTATATGGAGAGGATAGGAGTAGATGAAATTATTGTTCTCCGTGCAATGGTCAAAGTCTTTCTGTTTCCAGAGATAGCGGAAAAAACTTTACATCCTTTATTTTCTTCATCTTTGGGAAATTATTAAATGTTTTTACGAGCCTAAAAAATAATCCAAAGTTTTATTACTATATGATATTATATGGTATGGAGAAAGTGGATTTCCTCAAGACTTTTCAACTATATAAAACTTGATCCCTGTGAATATATACATGTATACGAGTATAATGTATATGTAGGCTTATCAGCTAAAAGATTTATCTATAGAATTATTCTCATGAATGTATGAATAAATGTACAAGGATAAAATGAAAAGTTTTGCAAACTAGAGAGAAGATTTGCTCATATTTCATTCCCTTATCTGGATGTATTGTCCAAAAGTAATAAGTACTATTAGTTTGTATTAATTCCTGCTGTGAGATTAATAGGAGTAAGAGCTAAACTATAGTCCAACTCTTTTTCCAAGAAGAATCTTGACTCTGCCAGGCCAAAGGGCATTCTTCTTCTGGCTCACTTTCAAATATACGATGTAGTTATGTGAAGGGCAGAAGTTGCAAATCCAGAGAGGAAATAATTTAACTGGATAAGATTTTCATTTTTTTCATTTCTTCCTTATAACTTTTCTTCTATTTCCTCTTCCATGGGATTATTTTATACTAAAATTGACTGCTTCGTGACTCCATTTTATGCCTTCCTCTTCTTCCTTCTGGATATGATTTATAGCTTTGAAATTATCTTCCGCACCCAAATCAAGTTCAACCAGGTATTCAGCAACTTTAATAATTATTATTTGATATTAACTTGTAAAAGGGATGTGAGCTAAAATTTTGTTTCCAGTTTTCTAGTAGTATTCGTACTGTTGACCCACAACTATAGAATTGTTGCTGCTGTGAAAGAAAAGCCTACAATATCTTTATACCTTCATCCGTTGGATTCTAGCTTGGTAGAGAGGGTTACAAGGATTTTCTTCACAATGTTACTTCATTGTGGGTGGGATTCAAAGTAACGATTTGACCAAGCCTTTTTAATTGTCTCTGTGTCATTTTCTCAAACATGTTTGTGACTTTTCCTCCTTGGTTGAAACTTTGGAGTTAACTTGTTTAAATATTCTTGTGAGATGTTGAAGAATATTGCAACTTTCTTTGGCAATAAATGTGACTTTGATTGTTCTGGAATTTGATTTTGATTTCTGCTCTCTATTCATTTGTATTTTGGCTTTATACGCGAGGTAAATTTCATGTAATTATTTATTAAATTATCCGCTTATTACACACAATTTCAGAGCGTTTATAAAATGTGGAAAAATTTCCAGCTTTTACATGTACTTTAAAATTTGATATGGTTTTTAGGGCTATGTGGATATACTACAACTTGTATTACGTGTAACATTATTGTTTTCAAGATGAATAAATCATTATCTTTTGGGTCTTAACTCTTCTTAGACCTTGATTTCACTAGTGGACTTAGCCATGGTTAAGTTAACTATGGTTAGTTTAACCTTCCAAAATCTAGCGATTTCACTACAGAAATGGTTAAGTTAGCCAATTTTACTCTGATTTCACACGAAAATGATGGTTAAACTAACCAATGGCTAATTTAACCATGGTTAAGTACAGGTCAGTGAAATCAAGGTCTTACTCTTAATTCTGAATTCAGAATTGCAATTTATTTTTTCATCCATCTCACATATATCGTTATCGCATATAAGTTAAGAATATGAGCATTATTTCTCCCGTTTGTACATCCACAGTTTGAATGAAAATACTTTAAATTACATACAAATTTGCATTGCAACTGATTTCCAGTTTTAAGAGTATCCCATGGAATTCATTTTTAACACCACAAATAAGAAAAATGGGAAATCGTTAATTTTTTTTAAAACTTTTGCTTTAGCGGAAGATTTATATGTCTTCCCAACCTCTGCCTGTTAAGAACAAAAGCACTGTTAATGTTCATTAGGCTCTCTTCATTCATACGTATACATTTTGTACACATTTAATTCGGAATAATTCCACTCCCTCCCTAGCTCTTGACTTCACCTGGCCTTTTTTATAGGTTTTTGTATACAAAAGGTGATTTTATGCCTGTGGTGAATTGATGTGTATTGCTCCGACGGTTTTAGTAAAAATTTTTTAAGTGTCACATAATCCGTATTTCCCTTGACTCTTTGGGATGGAGTGGTGTGCACGTCTCCCCATAATAAACTTTAACGCATGATCCCCATGGCATTGTATAAATTAAGTTTTTCTCATGCCCTTGAGCCCTTCATCTTTTATGCTATTGAGCATATACTCTTTCATATCTTTCTTCTCGCGGAAGGAATGGGATTTCCCATTGAAACTTGCTCCTTCTTACGTATCCTGGAAAATTGTTCGCTAGTTCAGCAAGGCAGGGAATTCGTAGCCAACGGTCCGGGTCTTTCTGTTCAACTTCTAACTAACAAGTCCAATTCCGTCACCCGTCCACGTCTGTAGACAAATATAAATATGTACTTCTTGAACTTTGTCTCCGGCTAGAATGGTACGGTTGGTCAGGATGAACTACAGCACCTCAACTTCGTCGGATGTGAAAGGCATTGCATGGCTTAATTTTATTCGCATGCTCCATTCCTATTTCAATAAGGCTCAGGGGGTAAGATTGCTGCAAGATCGTGGAAATGTGTTGCAATTCTACCGGAAGGAAATCTCGATGCATTTTGTGAATGCCCGGAATATTGTAATATGTAGTAATATTGATCATAAACTTCTTTGTAAATATGCATTTAACTTATTTTCTTCAGAATCAATGTGAGGATTTCACGATAGTGAAGAAATCATCAGAAAAAGCTAATTTTCCATTTTTGAAAAGGAAATTTGCTTTTCGTATAAAAACCCACGAATATCGGATTCTAAGCTCTGATGCTTAACAAGGAAAAATAATTTGTGAGTTGGATTCTTCACTGTCATGGAAAGTGAGTAATAATGATATGTGATTTTGGTTGGTGAAAGTGGTGAAAGTAGGACAAGAAAATATTTTTATCAATTTATTTGTTACATTGGTTTTTTCCTGGATTTGACTGACCAGCTTAGTTATGTTGGTATAATCAAATTTCCTTGTCTCCTCTAATATCAATATTGTTCAGTGGGGAGAGTGGTTTTAGGATGAAATTGTGAAGTGTTTTTAGATAGGTGAAATTGCCGAAACCAGCGGTTTTAGGAAAATTAGGACAAGGAAAATAAATGCGGAAGTCTGCAGTTTGCGGAAATTTGCGTTTGCAGTGCAAGGCCAAGTGTAGAATGAGTTAATGTTAAGTATTGTGAGAGAAATAAAAAGGCAAGGGTAAACTGAGATTGGAGTTTGGAATTATTAAGTTTTTTGGACTTTAATGATAATTGAGAGGAAAATATATAAGTTATCGGTTTGAGAGTTACAATATGACTGAATTTTTTTTATTACAAGTGATTACAAAAGAAAACGTGAACGAGAAGTAAAATACAAAGCATAATTACATTTACAAAGGTACATCCTAACACTAATTTACATCAAAGGTAAGAATGAACAGCAATTCATTGTCAACATGTGTAATTTACATTGGACGCGAGAGATAAAGATAACAAAATAATGTAAATGAGTTAAAAATAACATTAACACAGGTATAACAATACATTGACCACAGGTACACCTACAATCAGACAAGATAAGAACGAAGCCTAGGTCATAACAGGTTTTAAGGATACAAAAGGGCATAAGTTCATAAGTCAAATAAGTTGTTATTAGCATGAAGGGTCGAAATAAGTAAATAAACATTACAATGAATGAGTGCAACATAAGTAAAAGTAAATACAGGTCAAATTCCAAAAAATTAACATAAACATAGTTCAATTGGGATTGAACAAATACGTTAAAGTAAAAAAAGATGATGTTAATTTGTGAACCAAATGTAATGATCATTCAAGCTCACATATAATTTTAATGGTTTAAACCCCCACGATTCCCTTTTGCTATATAGTAATCCCAGCGGAATTGTGGAGGCGTACTCTCCTATGTATGTGTTTTCGCTCCTGTTGAAAAAGTATGAAATTAATGTGTAATTTTTCTTATTCCTTAGGTATATACTGGTTGGTGAACGAAGCTCTGGACCAGAGCCTGTGATAGGCAGAGAAGATATTATACAATGGTTAACCAGAAATCCGGAGAGTGATTTCTAACTCAAGCTTACACAATAATTTCCCTTCCTATCAGAAAAGGAACTCGAGACATGCGAGCTACTTAGTGCTTCGTAAAATGACTATAGTATTTCCTTAGGGGAATATAGGATAAAAAAATTTATGAGTGAATTGATCAAGTTGTAAGTAGCTTTGTGGTAGTGTCTCTTCCTACATAAATACGTCTTGGTCCTTTTCTTACTTACTTTTCCCCGTGTGTGGTAGCCATTTAAGTAATGAATCGCCATAATTTTCAAGCCTGTATGTACTCACACACACACAGCTATGTGTAGATAGATATCGTCGGCGAAAGTCCAACAGGAGCTATATGCAAAAATCGCTTAAACGGGATTTAGCATGTACTACCTTGCTTAAGCGAGCTCTGCGTATATCAGTAGCTCCTTTTGGAATTTCGCCGACGATATAAATGTTGGCAATATTTTTGCATGATTTTCACTTTTATGATGTTCCAGGGAAAAACAAAAGGGAGAAAAAAAAACAAAGTTGTAGGGATATTAAGGAAAGGGACATGTAGTAATAAAACAATCAAATAATAAACATGCTCCTGCCTCTGCTCTGTTTTGTGTGGAGGAGAACAGGGAAGAAAATGGCATTTCCTTATATTTTTTTGTTTTACTGTCGGTAGTCTTTGCCAAGTCATGTCATTTACAAGGAAACTTTTATTCACTAAGCTCTAGCAATTTGTGTATAGTCACTTTATATATATGTACTATGAAAGAAACACGTATGTTTTATTGTGGTATAATTTATTACCTTAGACTAATATACATTCAAGTATAGAATTTTTATTTGTGATTTTATTCTCAGACATGGTTTTATTTCCCCTATACTACTTCTTTCTCCTACCAAATCTCATTCATAATTTTCATCCACTCTATATTTTTACAACAAAATCACTCCATGTGTTTTTTTAAACTTTTTACTATGTTTCATTGAAATTTGACAAAAACATTTTTTTCAATAATACTCGCACAAAAATACCTCCAAATCTCACCTTAAATTAGTTTC